>CM018046.1:117500-162500 GCA_008638375.1 Nyssa sinensis | reverse complement strand
AACTATAATATTGTTCATTGAACTATGTTATTGAACTACAACTATGATTGTACTATGATATTGATTATTTAATTATGACTAAGATTGAACTATGATATTGACTATCGAACTATAATATTGTTTATCGAACTATGACTAAGAATGAACTATGATATTGATTATTGAACTATGATATTATTTATCGAACTTTGTTATTGAACTATGCCTAATATTGAACTATGGTATTAACTATCGAACTATGATATTGTTTATCGAACTATGTTATTGAAATATGACTAAGATTGAACTATGATATTGACTATTGAACTACAATATTGTTTATCGAACTATGTTATTGAAATATGACTAAGATTGAACTACGATATTGACTATTGAACTATGATATTGTTTTTCGAATTATGATATTGATGATTGAACTATAACTAAAATTGATGTAACACCCCAAATTCAATTAACGAAGAATTAATATTTGTTGACTTGATAGTGATATCTTTCATATGAAATTGTATTACAATAAGCATTAGGGGGCGATATTTCTTAAAAAGTAAATAAACAGCATGAATTTCGATAGAGAGACACGAAAATTAAATTAATTAAAATTAATTAAGGAGACAAATATTAGTAAGCACGAAATAACATTAGCTAGAAACAAAAGAGAAATTTATAAAAAATAAATTTCATATTCTATTTGAAGAAAACTTATGATAAATAAATGCCATGAATTTCGATATTGAACTTGTGATTGATGATTACTGATTTGGATATAATTTTAATGTTTTGAATTGACCAATCTTCCCTATATGTTCATTATTGAATAGATTGTGACTTCAGCGAACCCTAACCATGGGGTATATTAGTGGCGAGTCACACAGAACGACATTATCGAACTAGTTCTTTGAATATCGATCTCAGTCAATGAGGTTCTAATTTACTGACCATAGAAAAGGAATTTATGGGCTTAAACCCTTGTGCATATTGAATCTGAACCATGATTGAACTCTGGACCATCGAACTAAGAATTATCGAAACTATGATATTGACTATCGAACTATGATATTGTTTATCGAACTATGTTATTGAACTATAACTATCATTGAACTATGATATTGATTATTTAATTATGACTAAGATTGAACTATGATATTGACTATCGAACTATAATATTGTTTATCGAACTATGACTGAGATTGAACTATAATATTATTTATCGAACTATGTTATTGAATTATGCCTAAGATTGAACTATGATATTGACTATCGAACTATGTTATTGAAATATGATTAAGATTGAACAATGATATTGACTATTGAACTACGATATTGTTTATCGAACTATGTTATTGAAATATAACTAAGATTGAACTACAATATTGACTATTGAACTAAAATATTATTTATTGAACTATGATATTGATTATTGAACTATGACTAAGATTGATGTAACACCCGAGATTTAATTAACGAAGAATTAATAGTTGTTGATTTGATATTGATATCTTTAGTATGAAATTTTACTACAATAAGCATTAGGGGGCGATATTTCTTAAAAAGTAAATAAACTGGCACAAATTTTGATAGAGAGACACGAAAATTAAATTAATTAAAATTAATTAAGGAGACAAATATTAGTAAGCATGAAATAACATTAGCTAGAAACAAAAGAGAAATTTATAAAAAATAAATTTCATATTCTATTTGAAGAAAACTTACAGCAAACTAAGCAAAAAGAAAAAGAAAAAAAAATGGCCTATACATTGAACCTAGACGTTTTCATTTTAAAGCTTATTTTTCATTTAAATTCTATTTCTATTTTATCTCATGAGCTCTTGCATGTAGACACGAATTCTATTGGTTCGTGCATTGTTATAATTATTTATTAATTCATTTAGTTAGGATAATCACTCTTATTTAATTTTTTATTTATATAATTAGATAATTATGACTCAAGACATGATCCTAGACCTCCATCTTAGGGTTTCATCTTAAACTCTTGGATAAAATCTCTATATTTTCCTATAAATAGAGCCCCCAAGCCATCAGTTTGAAGGACACAAAACACAAAAATACACGAATGGAAGAAGATTTCCATAACCTTACGCTTTTAGTTTAATTCTAGAGTTCTCTCTTCAAGAACTCTCCTTCTCCCTGAGGCCAAAGCCCTACCAAAGTGGCAACCTTTCTTTGCGAAGCAAGCTGAAGCAACGCATTCCAACCTGAAGAATAAGCCGGAGATCTACCCGATTAAAGTCTTCGATTCAGACTTTTCTAGCCGAAGTGCTACCAGACTACCATGACTGAACAAGGTACGCCCTCAAATCCTTAACAAGTTTTCTTAGATCTAGTTGAACTCATCTTTTTTATCACTCTTGATAAAAGAGGGTAAACCAGAGAACTACGTTACTCTGATTCTATTTTCTAAACGGATAAGTAGAAAGCCTTCAGGCCAGTGTCAAATTCTCTTACTTTCTTTTCCATTCTATCTTATTTTTTTACATTAGATCTTTTATTATTTATCTTTTCTAGACTCACATCTCTCTTTTCAGTTTTCTTATGACAAAATAGCCTTGCAAGTGAATATTCGAGGCCGATCTATTCGGATCAGGCGAAGAGGGTGCCAACACCTTCCTATTCCGTACCTTAGCCCCTGGATCTATGTTTTCTCTGGTTTTCATTTTATTTTAGTGCATTATTTTATTTAATCCATATCAAGGGATCTTTCGAATGTAATTAGAAGACAAGGCGATGTAAATTTTGATTATTTCATTCATTTTCAGTTTTCTTTTAATTATGTTCTTCTGTAACGGGTTTGCTTGTTTTTTACCCAAAAATAAATTGGTGACTCCTCAATCTCTTTATCTTCCAATCATAAATGTTTCTAAATATTTATGAAATTTTATGAAAGCCATGATTGTTACAAAGTAATAAATGTTTCTACATGTTTATGAAAGTATACGAAAGCCTACGCAAAGCCGCAAAAGATTTAAAAAAAAAAGGGTTTTTCCAGAAACCCACGATAGGGAAATTGCATTAGTCACGAGCTTTTCATAAAGCTCGCATGCTTCATCCTATGTATTTTCAGGAAAGACTAAGAAGCTAGAAATACAGATGCTAATGAGCTATGATGAATAGAGACTCTAGGTAGAAGAGAATCAGTATCCCAAATATGGAAGCACCAACCTGAGGTGGCAAATACCAGATTATTGTGAGAGCTTAGAGTAAAAAAAGAATGTGAATGATGTAATAGTTCATACACTTATGTGTAATATAATATCGGGGCTCATATTATTGCAACTTTGATGTAATGTTACTTATGCTCTGCCAAGTGTGACTGCATTCAAACAAAAAAATTTTACAGACTCAGATTTTTGCTGCAAGTTTTTATATGATTGAATGCAATCTACTTGGATATGTAAAAAGGCCTTCGGTTAAACATATCATCAATGTGCTAAAAAGAGTTAGCATATTGGCGAGGTGTCTAAGTAGTCGGTCATTATCCCAAGTCCGCATAGAGTGGTATATGAGATGTGACAAGTTAGTATCAAAGTTAAAGGTTACATAAGATGAGTAACACATCAGAGAAAAAGTTATCCAAAAAGGGTAACTAAGGTTTCAAGAGCCCAAATAACCAGTCAGAATTAGAGTTATTGAAACCAAGAGTAGCCGAACATAGTCAGTAAATTGGAGCTTAAGTCACTATAACCTAGGCAATTGTTAGGAGATGGTTTCATAAGAATCAGTTAGAGATTAAACTTAGGAACATGAAACATAGGGAATGAAAGTATCAATTAATGAAGGCTTGGATCTAGAATCCATTAACCATTGATTACAAAAAATGGTATGCAGTTAGTATTATCGCTCTTAGAAAGTGGATGATGGAGCAATGAAGGAAAGTGATTATATGGATCACTCTTGGTGTCAATTAGATTACCCATTGTAGATGACATAAGGATGAGCTAAAAGCGATGATTCGAATGGCCTTTGAAGTCATAAAGTGAAGCCCTTATAGGAAAGATCAAATTAAAAATAATGACTAGTTTAGAAAGACGATTCGATGATTATAAAGTTAATAAAGCCCATTGATAGCAAAACCTTGTGATAGGTGGAACTTTTGTGATTTGATTTACCAATGACAAGAAGAGATGACTCACTTAAAGATAAGAATATTTATGCATTGAGATGTACAAAGATACAGATTATCGGTAAGAAACCAGATGAAAAAAAGAATGAGAGGATAGTGATACATGTTGGAATGTTGATAGATTCTTAGTTATAAATAAGGCTGGCCATATCATTTTGTAGCTTTGGAGCTAAGGAACATATACTGGCATTTCCTATCCAACCAATGAGTTGAAACCTCAAATGAATAAGCTCAATAGGGACATGAAGAGGAATGGATGAAATATGAAAAAGTGGTGTAGATGGGTGATTTCCTTCTGCAATGAGATAACTCCCGAAGTATAATAATAGACTATGAGGAATAGTCAAACTAGGTTTGACACACTTGAGGAATGGAAATGTGAAAGATTCGATAGTTAAGAAATGACCACTAATAGGATGACTATAGAACTCTATAGTTAGAGTTAAGTCTAGAATAATCTATAAGCATTGGGATAGACCAAGTATGAAGCCTTAATGATGACGAATAATATGTAAGTCTTGTAAGTAATGAGACACAAAGGGTTCACTAACCCACAAAAGTGGGGACACACCTAAGAGTCCTCGATACAAAGCAAAGTAAGTTCTTCTGTATTACAAAAAGAATTAACGCGAAAAGATCACGAGTACAACTAGTCCTACCTCAATGGTATTTATGGGACTAAGAATCCAAGGCTCATGAATAAAACCATGAGGGGTAACTATTGTCAAAGACAATAGTATAGAAATTTCCATTATGAAAGAAAAATAAGAAAGATCGTATAGGACTGAAAACTTTTGAAGTCTAAATAAGATCCAAGTATCAAATAGAAATAAGGCCCACTATCGAAAAACGCACAGATAAGCTAGTCGTACGATGACGAAAGTGAAAGACTAATGAATTCGAAGAACTCTGAGGATTGTCAAAAATCGAATGATCAAGGAAATGACTAATGATGGCAGAAGCCATAAAACTCCAAGATTAGAGTTAATCAAGAATGAAAATTCCTAATGAACTAGAAGGTTCAACAATGAACCAAGCATAAATTCAGACAAAAGATACTTGTAAAGCAACTAATGATAGAAGTCGAGGGAGTAAAAAGAAATTAGGGTAGTTTTATATCTTAAAAAGCCTCTAATAAGTCGACTACTTAAAAAAATAAGAAGCTAAGTGCACCACTATGCTTCGACTAGCGATGAAATAGAAAGGTACGAGAAAAGTCTGGATAATTGTAATATCCCGACCCGGGATACGTCACGTATACCGAGGTAGGTCGGTTAAACTATGTAACTTGAACGGTAAGAAATGTATATCATGGTATTTCACGGAAATGAATGACTGGAAATGGAAAATGATTGAAAATGTATAAACCGTGCCGGGCAACACCCGAGCACCCCGGGACATTACATCGTAAAGCGTGCATGCACGTATTTCCATGCATGCCCATGTTTCACGGACACGTAGTATACCAAAAATCAGTGTATGCATACGTGCCCAGAGTTTAGTAAATACATATATGTATGGGCGTATAGGTACGTATAAAATATGTATAATTATGAGTTATACATGTATATATATATTATATAATGTATTATACCATATATATATGTGTATATTAAATGAAAGAACAAAAAGGAAAGAAAACAAAAAGGGGAAAAAGGGCTGTTATCAGCCGTGCAAGTGTGTGTGAGTGGGTGAATATATATATATATATATATATATATATGTATCAAAAGGTATGTGTGTGTATGGTTGTATGTGTGGGTGTAAGGAGTTGAGTGTATAACACTCAATAGGGAGTGGTGGAAACAGAAAGTGGGTGTTGGAGTGTGTAAGAAGATCTCAGGGCATGGTTAGGTCTGACTAGAGAGAGAGAGAGAGAGAGAAGAAAAAACTTGTTATATGCATGTGATCTCTCACTCTCGGGGAAGAAAGGAAATCAAAGGAAAATTCAGGAACTGAAGGGGAGAAAAAGAGAGAAAGATTGATTCAGAAACAGAGAGATTCGGAAGGGGCACCGTGAGCAAACAAGAAAATTCAGGTTTGTTTACATAGTTACTATTTTATAAATTCCGAGCATGAAACCTTGGTTTAATACTAGGGTCTTGTAGGCTATGAAAGTAGGAAATTAATGCAAAAAGAACCATGTAAAATGGTTGAGAAACCTGATAGAAAAATGGAGTTACAGGCCTTAGGATAATTTCGACTTTTATGAAAATCATGTATTAAACCTTGTTTAAATGACCCACGTATAATCCTCTAGGGTGCAGAAACCATTTAGAATTAAAGAGGAGTGAAAACAGTGAAGAAATCCTAGAGAAATAGAGTTCACCGTAAAATCGCAAATCTGACCAGAACTACTGTTCCTTCTATTTTGTGAAGATAGTGAGGGATTTGATGAGAACCGAGAGTGGATTTGAAACCCTTGAGGAAAGGGGAAGAGAATGGCATTCAAAACGGGAGGAAAAAACCATCGAAAATTGGTGACAGTCGCCGGAGAAGACGACTGTTCACCACCGGAATCCTACCGGAGCAGTGGGGAAGACGACCGGAATGTCGTGGGGGCTATCGGGTTAAGACGAACCGGGTTTGGTTTCAGGTCGGGTCGGTACCCGACCGGATATGAAATGGGGCATGAAACTGTGTCAGTTTTTGTGTTGGACTTAAATGGATTTTTGGGTTGTTTGGCTATGGAGATAGGAAATGGAAATTGGGTTTGGGCTTATTCCAACCACAGATAAGCATAGGGACTGGGATATTAGAATCCGGTTCTTGAATTAAATTGAACCGTTTGGTTCAGGGGAGGGGCAGACCGGTTTAGGGTTTTTGGTTCTGAACCAACTGGTTCAGACCGCAGGTTTTGGAAATTATGAACCGGCCCCAAATGTTTTAAGAAATCTCACTAAGGCCCAAACAGGAAAAATTAATAAAATATTAATTTTTACAAAAATGTCCCCTATTTCAATTATGGGTCAAACGAAGTCCAAACGAGGTAAATGAATAGTCAAAATTTATTATGTCGGACGTTCTGAGTCCAATGGTGGGGTCCGTTTTATGAGACGGGACCCCGAAGGATAAATACCGTAAAAGAGCAAAATGACCATTTTGCCCTTTTTAGTACAAAAGTCCAAATGGAATTCCGCGAAAGCCTAAACCGACTTTCTTCGGCATTCCGGACACAATGGTAAAGTCTAAATTAGTATTTGAAATTCTTATGATAGAAAGGCATAAAATTTGATGAATAGAATTTATTCTAAAACGTATTCACTAATATATAGGGAACTCGAAAGGCAAGGGTACACTCACGGATTTCTGATCTAAAATCACGATAGAGGTAAGTGGATCACTCTCTCTTACATGTGGTGTTTCCACAAGCCAAGTTCATTCTTTTACTGCCAAACTCGTACTCTTGAATGTATTGATATCCTTGTGTTCCACAATTCGATATTTTCCTATCTTGTGGACATTTGATTGGCTGATGTATCATTGTTATCATGTTTCACTGTGCCTTGAAAGTACCTCATGTTATTGTTATCCACAATGTGATATTGTTCTATCTTGTAGACATTGATTGACTGTTGTTATCATGTTGAACCATGCCTTGAAAGGCGTACTGTTATGTTTTCATTGAATCTATGATATTCCATTTTATACTTCTATGGAATCACGAATGATCATGATATGTTATGAATACCGGATTTGTGCTCAGTCACAACATCCATCCGATGCTTCTGTATTGACTGGAAACCTAAGGGTCAAGTCCATGAATGGACAGGTGGCAAGAATGAATTCCTTGAAGGCTTTCCACCGGCAATTGACTGGCATGATCACTGGCATTTCATTGCATTTCCACTGGCATTTCATTTGTAATTTCACTGGCATGTTACAGAATAAAAGCATCTCTTATGACTGACAGAACTTGATTGTTGAATGGCACTATCCCTTATGATTCTTCAAGTCTCGAAGGACTTGCATTGATTGATTTGATTGTGATCGGTTCATTGTGGCAGTACTTCATTGTTGATTATATTATCATTGAATTTCTTCATATTGATATTATACCCAATACTTCTGATTGTGTATTGTGATTACTGTTCATTGGCCCTCGTGGCAATTGTTTCCATTGGCCCTCGTGGCAATTGTTTCCATTGGTTATCACACTATCTTATTCTTATGATTGGCTATCATAATCTTATTCATGGATTCATTGATCATCGGTACCAGTGTTGGAGATTTGCATTTACTTACTGAGCTTTGTAGCTCATTCCACCCTACTTACCCCCTATTTCAGGTGGTGACGCTGCGAGACCCCAGTAGGAGTCTGAGAGCGTAGGGGGACATTTTGAAGCACGGTATCAGTCTATGTTAGTTCTCCCATGTATTCACCACCCCCGAGTGCTGGTTACGTTTAGTTCTCATTTTGTCTTATGTAGAACTATGTCATGTATTTAATAGACTTCCACTATTTAAATTATTTAAAAGACTTCCGCTGGATTACTGTAATTGATAAAGACTTCTGCTGTTCATTGTTTAAATTTTTTAGTACATTGCATATTAGTACTATGATACAGGAATGGAAAAAGTAGGGACGGCCTTCGGGTCGGCCCCGTGACACGAGATCCGCATAGGGTGGGTTTCGGGTCGTGACAGCTTGGTATCAGAGCTTTAGGTTCGATTAGTGAGTCATGGGAGATAGGACTAGAGTTAAGACTGTTAGATACGACTGACATTTTATATTTTACAATCATGGACAAATTGTCTTACACATTGACTGGTCATCTCATTGGTAATTTCATTGGTTATCTCACTGGTCATCTCACTGGTTATCTCATTGGTTATCTCACTGGTTACTTCATTGGTTATCTTCATTGGTTCTATTCACAGTCATGGTTAACACGAGGCAAGGTCCGTTACCCATGGATCGTTTAGAACAATTGGAAAGATTGATGCAGACTGTCATTGAAAGTCTACCACGGATTCAGGCTAGTGCTAGCCAACCAGCACAGCCAGTACAACAGGAACAGCCTGTCAACGCAGGAGACAATGTAGGAAATCGTCAAGGAAACGAGCGAGACGCTGCATACTTGTATGAGCGGTTTCAGAAAATGAAACCCCTAACATTCGACGGTACGGGAGGGGCAACTATAGCTGAGGAGTGGTTATTAGAGATGAACAGGATCTTCAAAATCCTGATATGCACTGAAGTCCAAAAAGTGGCATACGCCACTTATATGCTCAAAGGGATGGCACATAAATGGTGGATGATAGAGGAAGATAAAGAGCCAGGCATGAACTGGCAACGATTTACCGATATCTTCAACAAGAAGTACTTCTCCCAAGAAGTACGGAACCGAAGAGTTGCAGAGTTTATGGTACTGCAACAGGGAGCAATGACGGTAGAGCAATACGAGGCCAAATTTACTGAGTTGGCCAGGTTTGCTCCAAGTGCAGTCAATACCGAGGATCTGAAAGCTCGCAAGTTCGAGGAAGGATTGAGGTGGGTTATCAAGGATAGACTGGTACCCCATCAACTGGCTACCTATGATGTTGTAGTGGAGATAGCTCGAGTCATAGAAAGGAGTGGCGAGGAATTCGCCAAGACGAAAGGGAACCAGAAGCATGGAGGCAACCAGAATAAGAGGCAAGGGCCTTCTACTTCGGGACACGGATCTACATTTACCAGACCTGGAGCCGCATCACAGGCGACAGGGTCCGGTCAGAAGAAACAAGGCAACACTAAAAAGGGGGCAGCCAAGTGCTCTCGTTGCAATAAGATCCATGAAGGGCCAATGTCTCAAGGACAGCAACGCTTGCTACTACTGTGGCCAGGAGGGACATTATGCAAGAGAATGCCCTCAGAAGGATCAGGCCACGCCCAGCACTGCTCCGGTTAAGGCACCAACAACCGGAATAGCACCCCCTAGACCTCCAACCCAAAGAACTGGACAGGGGAACATCCAGCAGCAGGCAGGACGAGTTTTCTCCCTTTTAGCAAGAGACGTGCAGGCTACAACCTCTGTAGTCGCAGGTACTCTTTTAGTATGCTCATAACCTGCTCATGTTTTATTTGACACTGGATCTACACATTCATTTGTATCCTCTACATATGCTGCTAGATTGAACCTAGTAATGGAACCCTTAGGGTATTTACTAAATGTTTCTATACCATCGGGGAAATCATTGTTGGGGGATACCATGTATAGGAATTGTGGGATACAGATTGGGGATACACATTTATTGGCTAACCTTATACCCTTGGAAATTTGTGGATTCGAATGTTATCCTTGGAATGGATTGGCTGGCTGCCAATCACTGCCACGATAGACTGTGTGGCCAAACGAGTTCTCATACAGAATCCACAGTTTCCAACAGTTAACTTTGAGGGGACAGGAGTGGCTTCCCCACCCTACTTCGTTTCCTCTATCCAGGCAAGGCGTCTACTTCGTAAGGGATGTCACGGATTCTTATGTAGTGTTCAAGACACTGATTCCCAGCAGCCTGAGTTAGAGAAGATTCCTATTGCTAGGGAATTTCTCGGAGTATTCTTGGATGATCTTCCAGGAATGCCCATAAATAGGGAGATCGAGTTTTGCATCGACAGTGTTGCCAGGCACTACCCTCGATATCTAAGACTCCATATAGGATGGCACCGGCAGAGCTGAAGGAGCTGAAGCTCCAGTTGCAAGAATTATTGGACAAGGGTTTTATACGACCCAGCTCGTCACCATGGGGTGCACCTGTATTGTTCGTAAAGAAAAAGGATGGAACTATGAGGTTGTGTATCGACTATAGAGAGCTGAACAAGGTTACCATCAAGATCAGATATCCACTACCCAGAGTAGATGATTTGTTCGACCAATTGAAAGGGGCCCAGGTGTTCTCGAAGATCGACCTAAGGTCCGGCTATCACCAGTTGAAGGTCAGACCCACTGATATCCAGAAAATAGCATTTAGGACACGGTATGGACACTACGAGTTCCTTGTTATGCCATTTGGGGTGACCAATGCCCCTAGCTGCATTCATGGATATGATGAACCGTGTGTTCAAGCCATACTTAGATGACTTCGTAGTCGTATTCATAGACGACATCTTGGTTTACTCTAAGAACCAGGAAGAACACGAGGTGCATCTGAGGAGAGTCCTATAGAAGTTAGGGGAGCAGAAGTTATACGCCAAGTTGAAGAAATGCGAATTCTGGCTTCCTAGTATAGCATTTCTAGGGACACGTGATCAGTAAAGAGGGAATCTCTGTTGATTCCCAGAAGATCGAGGCAATCACGAATTGGCCTCAACCTACGAGTGTCACAGAAGTGCGAAGTTTCATGGGGTTAGCAGGCTACTATAGGAGATTTGTCAAGGACTTCTCCAAAATAGCTACGCCTATTACCAAACTGACCCGGAAAGGCGTTCCTTTTGTTTGGACAGAGGAACAAGAAAAGAGTTTCCAAGAATTAAAGGAGCGTTTGGTTACAGCTCCTATATTGATAGTACCAAATGGAACCGAAGGGTTTGTGATTTACAGTGATGCTTCGCTTAAAGGCTTGGGGTGTGTGTTAATGCAGAACAGAAAAGTGGTAGCATATGCTTCACGACAGTTGAGACCCTATGAGGGGAACTACCTGACACACGATCTCGAGCTAGCCGCCATTGTCTTCGCTTTGAAGATATGGAGGCATTATTTATACAGGACCACGTGCGAAATCTTCACCGATCATAAGAGCCTCAAGTATCTGTTTACACAGAAAGAGCTCAATATGAGACAATGTCGTTGGTTAGAGTTATTGAAAGACTACGAGGATCAACATACAGTACCACCCAGGAAAGGCAAATGTGGTAGCTGACGCTCTTAGTAGAAAGTCATCAGGAAGTTTAGCTTGCCTGTTGACGACACAGAAAGAGATACTGAGAGATTTGGAGGACATGGAAATAGAGATAGTTCTGCCCAGTTCCGAGGCACTATGTGCCAATGTCACAGTCAGTTTGTCGATTGTGGACAAGATCAGGGGGCAGCAAACTCAGGATGAGAAGTTGGCTAAGCTTCTTCAAGGAGTTGAGACAGGCATAGATTCAGAGTATTCAGTGAAAGATGGAATATTATATTATCAGGGTAGGATCTGCGTACCCGATGTACCCGAAATCAGAAAGGAGATTCTCGATGAAGCACACAGTTCGAAATTTGCTTTACATCTAGGGGGCACCAAAATGTATCACAATGTTAAGGATACTTATTGGTGGTCTGGGATGAAACGTCACATAGCTGAGTACATAGCACGATGTGTCAAGTGCCAGCAAATTAAGGTAGAACATCAGAAGCCTGGAGGACTTCTGTAATCACTGCCCATTCCTGAGTGGAAGTGGGAACACATTACAATGGACTTTGTGTCAGGATTGCCAAAGACAGTCAAGGGGAGTGACTCTATCGGGTCATCGTAGATAGATTAACTAAGACAGCTCACTTCTTGGCAACCAAAATGACACAATCTCTTCAGCGACTAGCCGAGCTATACATCAGAGAGATAGTTAGACTTCACAGAGTTCCAGTATCAATTGTTTCTGATAGGGACCCCCGGTTCGTATCACGATTCTGGAAGGGACTACAACAAGCTATGGGCACGGAACTGAGTCCTAGCACTGCGTATCACCCTGAGACCGACGGCCAGTCGGAAAGGACGATACAGACTTTAGAAGACTTACTGCGTTTCTGTGTCATAGACTTTGAAGGGAGTTGGGAAGATCAGTTGCCATTGGTGGAGTTCACGTACAATAATAGCTATCAAGCTAGTATTGGTATGGCGCCATATGAGGCATTGTATGGCAGGAAGTGCCGATCACCACTGTGTTGGACAGAGGTGGGAGAAAGGAAACTCTATGGGCCAGAGATAGTGGAACAGACCGTAGGAAAAATACAACTGATTCGACAGCGTTTATTAGCAACTCAAAGTCGACAGAAAAGCTATGCGAATGTTCACCGACGAGACTTAGAGTTTGCAAAAGGCGATTTTGTGTACTTGAAAGTATCACCCATGAAAGGAGTAGTCAGGTTTGGCAAGAGGGGAAAGCTTGGCCCCAGATACATTGGGCCATTCAGGATCACGAAGAGGGTTGGACCCGTAGCCTACGAGCTTGCCTTACCTTCAGAGTTAGCACATGTTCACAATGTGTTTCATGTCTCGATGCTAAGGAAATGTATACAGAGTGCAGATCAAGTGATCGAGCATGAACCGTTAGACGTCCAGGAAAATCTGAGTTACATAGAGCATCCAGTTCAGATTTTGGATCAGTCGAGATCAGGTGCTACGGAACAAGACTATTCCATTAGTCAAGGTTCTGTGGAGAAATCACCAGATGGAAGAGGCTACTTGGGAGCGAGAAGATGATATGCGCGCCAAGTACCCACACTTATTTTCATAGTGGTATATGCTAAGTTTGAGGACAAACTTATTTTTAAGGGGGTAAGAATGTAATATCCCGACTCGGGATACGTCACGTATACTGAGGTAGGTCGGTTAAACTATGTAACTTGAACGGTAACAAATGTATATTATGGTATTTCACGAAAATGAATGACTGGAAATGGAAAATGATTGAAATGTATAAACCGTGCCGGGCAACACCCGAGCACCCCGGGACATTGCATCGTAAAGCATGCACGCACGTATTTCCATGCATGCCCATGTTTCACGGACACGTAGTATACCAAAAATCAGTGTATGCATACGTGCCCAGAGTTTAGTAAATACGTATATATATGGGCAGTATAGGTACGTATAAAATATGTATAATTATGAGTTATACATGTATATATATATATTATATAATGTATTATACCATATATATATGTGTATATTAAATGAAAGAACAAAAAGGAAAGAAAATAAAAAGGGGAAAAAGGGCTGTTATCAGCCGTGCAAGTATGTGTGAGTGGGTGAATATATATATATATATATATATATATATATGTATCAAAAGGTGTGTGTGTGTACGGTTGTATGTGTGGGTGTAAGGAGTTGAGTGTATAACACTCAATAGGGAGTGGTGGAAACAGAAAGTGGGTGTTGGAGTGTGTAAGAAGATCTCAGGGCATGGTTAGGTCTGACTAGAGAGAGGGAGAGAGAGAGAGAGAGAGAGAGAGAGAAGAAAAAACTTGTTATATGCATGTGATCTCTCACTCTCGGGGAAGAAAGGAAATCAAAGGAAAGTCAGGAACTGAAGAGGGAGAAGAAGAGAGAAAGATTGATTCAGAAACTAGAGAGATTCGGAAGGGGCACCGTGAGCAAACAAGAAAATTCAGGTTTGTTTACATAGTTACTGTTTTATAAATTCAGAGCATGAAACCTTGGTTTAATACTAGGGTCTTGTAGGCTATGAAAGTAGGAAATTAATGCAAAAAGAATCATGTAAAATGGTCGAGAAACCTAGTAGAAAAATGGAGTTACAGGCCTTAGGATAATTTCGGCTTTTATGAAAATCATGTATTAAACCTTGTTTAAATGACCCACGTATAATCCTCTAGGGTGCAGAAACCATTTAGAATTAAAGAGGAGTGAAAATAGTGAAGAAATCCTAGAGAAATAGAGTTCATCGTAAAATCGCAAATCCGACCAGAACTACTGTTCCTTCTATTTCGTGAAGATAGGGAGGGATTTGATGAGAACCGAGAGTAGATTTGAAACCCTTGAGGAAAGGGGAAGAGAATGGCATTCAAAACGGGAGGAAAAAACCATCGAAAATTGGTGACAGTCGCCGGAGAAGATGACTGTTCACCACCGGAACCCTACCGGAGTAGTGGGGAAGACGACCGGAATGTCATGGGGGCTATCGGGTTAAGACGAACCGGGTTTGGTTTCAGGTCGGGTCAGGTACCCGACCGGATATGAAATGAGGCATGAAACTGTGTCGTTTTTGTGTTGGACTTAAATGGATTTTTGGGTTGTTTGGCTATGGAGATAGGAAATGGAAATTGGGTTTGGGCTTATTCCAACCACGGATAAGGATAGGGCCTGGGATATTGGAATCCGGTTCTTGAATTAAATTGAACCGTTGGGTTCAGGGGAGGGGCAGACCGGTTTAGGGTTTTTGGTTCTGAACCAACTAGTTCAGACTGTAGGTTTTGGAAATTATGAACCGGCCCCAAATGTTTTAAGAAATCTCACTAAGGCCCAAACAGGAAAAATTAATAAAATATTAATTTTTACAAAAATGCCCCTATTTCAATTATGGGTCAAACGAAGTCCAAACGAGGTAAATGAATAGTCAAAATTTATTATGTCGGACGTTCTAAGTCCAATGGTGGGGTCCGTTTTACGAGATGGGACCCCGAAGGATAAATACCGTAAAAGTGCAAAATGACCATTTTGCCCTTTTTAGTACAAAAGTCCAAATGGAATTCCGCGAAAGCCTAAACCGACTTTCTTCGGCATTCCGGACACAATGGTAAAGTCTAAATTAGTATTTGAAATACTTATGATAGAAAGGCATAAAATTTGATGAATAGAATTTATTCTAAAACGTATTCACTGATATATAGGGAACTCGAAAGGCAAGGGTACACTCACGGATTTCTGATCTAGAATCACGATAGAGGTAAGTGGATCACTCTCTCTTACATGTGGTGTTTCCACAAGCCAAGTTCATTCTTTTACTGACAAACTCGTACTCTTGAATGTATTGATATCCTTGTGTTCCACAATTCGATATTTTCCTATCTTGTGGACATTTGATTGGCTGATGTATCATTGTTATCATGTTTCACTGTGCCTTGAAAGTACCTGATGTTATTGTTATCCACAATGTGATATTGTTCTATCTTGTGGACATTGATTGACTGTTGTTATCATGTTGAACCATGCCTTGAAAGGCGTACTGTTATGTTTTCATTGAATCTATGATATTCCATTTTATACTTCTATAGAATCACGAATGATCATGATATGTTATGAATACCGGATTTGTGCTCAGTCACAACATCCATCCGATGCTTCTGTATTGACTGGAAACCTAAGGGTCAAGTCCATGAATGGACAGGTGGCAGGAATGAATTCCTCGAAGGCTTTCCACCGGCAATTGACTGGCATGATCACTGGCATTTCATTGCATTTCCACTGGCATTTCATTGCATTTCCACTGGCATTTCATTTGCAATTTCACTGGCATGTTACAGAATAAAAGCATCTCTTATGATTGACAGAACTTGATTGTTGAATGGCACTATCCCTTATGATTCTTCAAGTCTCGAAGGACTTGCATTGATTGATTTGATTGTGATCGGTTCATTGTGGCAGTACTTCATTGTTGATTATATTATCATTGAATTTCTTCATATTGATATTATACCCAATACTTCTGATTGTGTATTGTGATTACTGTTCATTGGCCCTCGTGGCAATTGTTTCCATTGGCCCTCGTGGCAATTGTTTCCATTGGTTATCACAGTATCTTATTCTTATGATTGGCTATCATAATCTTATTCATGGATTCATTGATCATCGGTACCAGTGTTGGAGATTTGCATTTACTTACTGAGCTTTGTAGCTCATTCCACCCCACTTACCCCCCATTTCAAGTGGTGAAGCTGCGAGACCCCAGTAGGAGTCTGAGAGCGTAGGGGGACATTTTGAAGTACGGTATCAGTCTATGTTAGTTCTCCCATGTATTCACCATCCCCGGGTGCTGGTTATGTTTAGTTCTCATTTTGTCTTATGTAGAACTATGTCATGTATTTAATAGACTTCCACTGTTTAAATTATTTAAAAGACTTCCGCTGGATTACTGTAATTGATAAAGACTTCCGCTGTTCATTGTTTAAAATTTTTAGTACATTGCATATTAGTACTATGATACAGGAATGGAAAAAGTAGGGACGGCCTTCGGGTCGGCCCCGCGACACGAGATCCGCATAGGGTGGGTTTCGGGTCGTGACAATAATGATACGGAAGAAATGGATGAACTAATTTCTTCAAATCCTTCCAACCCTTGACATGGGTACACATAGAAGCAAAGTAAAATATAATAAAAGGCGTAGTGCCAATAAGCCAACCCATAAGCAAGAAGATAGATGATTGACTTACTTCAAGGAAAAATGACTCACAAAGTAAATCTACGTATAAGAATCTCAATTAAGCAAATAGAATAAAGAATAAAGTTTTTATTGCATTAATAAAGCCATAATACAAGGGAGACATAAGTAGACTAACTTGCAAGAAACAAAGGTACTTAAGACATAAAAGTGAAGTAATAAGATGTCTAAAACTCCAAGAATAGAGTTAAATAGACAAATAAAGCTTATGAAAATGGTATTGTAGGTCAGACGACCAAACATACAAGCGAATCCACAGGAGGATTCACAACCAAGAAAGAGATTACAAAAAACTATCTAGGGACTATGCCTTTAAAACGGAATAAAATTACCAAACTTAAGAAATTAAGTACTCTTAGAACGATAGAAATATCATAGTCTAGTCACATCTATAACTCTCAAGGACCACTACTCAAACGAATGAGAACTAAAAGTTCCTAAGGGTAATGTAATCGCAACTTACTCATTGGAAATAAATACAACGGCTAGAAATGAAATAGTCAAAACCGTAAGGGATGGTTCAAAACAAACCACAAAGCATAATGAACTCATAACCACAAAATCCAGGGAAAATAGAAAGAACACTAGATTACTAATACAACATCAGTAAAACTATTATCTAGAAATTAGAGCATTAAAGTAAGAATTGAAAATTCAAACCCTTGACTTTCAAAGACCACCACTGAGCAAGTTAGTGGAAACTATGAAAAAAGATGAAATGTATTTAAAAGAGGTTTACCATTTAAGGGCATATTGTCTTACAATGAACCAAATGAGGAAAACAGATAACAGACATGGTAAGTTAAGCATAAAGGAATCTATGCTCAAATGGAACACGATGAGAACATGAAATTTGAAGGACTAAATGAAAATTCTGTCCTTATTAAAATGAGAACTATTGAATAAAAGAATTCAATGCACTCCAATAGTGAAAATAGAATAGTTTGACCATACATTAACCCTCAAGTTATTATTGATTGGATAAAAAGAATTAAAAATAGTATCAAGATGAGTGACAAAAACATGTTAATGAAACAGGCCACAAATGTTTTTTCTAGTAGATCAGTTTAGTTTTGAGGACAAAACTCCTTTTGAAAAACAGAGAATGTAACATCCACTTCCAACAAAATTGGGAGTTAAAAAAATACCATGTCATTAGAACCAAAATAAGAACTTACCAATGCATTATACAGCAATATGAAGAATCAGATTAGATCAAAATAGGAGTTGACCGGTCATGAGTTAAATTGACTTAGCCAAGGTCAACTAAAGCCATTTGACCAATGATCAAAGCATCACCAACCTAAAATAGTGACACATCACCAATAATTAATAAATAATTATTATTATTTATTAATTGCCAAAAAATATAGAAAATGCCAAATTAACACCCAAATACACACACCAAGTGTGTGGACCGGTGTAAATATGTGTGTAAATAAAAATTATTTTTGACCACCATGTGACTTGCACATGACAGAAAAATCTAAAAATATACATAAAGGTGAGTTAGTGTGTGTAAGTGGATACATGTACACACACACACACACACACATATATATATATATAATATAAGGTAACTTGTAAACAAAAAAATGAGGAAAGAGGGGGGCGGTGACTTTGCACAAACCCATACTTCACTCTAAAGTTGCACCAAGTACAAGCTAGCCATCAAGAAAGAGGGAAAGAGAGAGAGAAATTGTAAAATTTTATATATATGTGCACACAAGAGTGTATGTGATGTACCAACCAAACCAAGAGAATAGGGGGGAATTCTGGAGCTGAAGAATGAGAAGCTAGGACAGAGAGTGAGGTTGCCATTGAAGAGGTAAGCTTGAAACTCAAAAATACTTTCTCTACAATTTACCTTGCTAGGCTACTATTTTAAGGTTGCTTAGTGAGTCTAAAATGCATAAGATGATGTTATGACCAAAGACACACCATGAAACAAGCCTTAGGAGACCCAGGAACCGTGAACCGTGAATATGTCAAGATTTCGATTAAATAAGAAACAATTTTTAAGGATCGGAGCTAAAAGTAGATTCCATAAGGATCATCATGCAAAAAAAATGATAGAGAATGGCTCAACAATGAGACAAGAATCACCACTTGTAGGTTTCGGTCACGAAACCAAAGACTATGAATCGAGCCCTAAAGTTAGTTCCCTAAATGGGGGATGAAACTCTGTCTTTAAGGTCACAACGAGCCAAACCACGCTTGGTTTGGTAAAGAAATGAACCTATACAGTCAACTTACAAGTGCGTTATAAGTGTGTCGAAACAAGCTTCACAGTATGATTCAACTCACAAAAGCAATACCAATACCCAAGTTAGACGCATAGGAATTGATTAGGACTAATTTGGACTTAAATGGTGATTTAAATCAATGCAAAATAGAGAAGAAAAATTAGGGTTCTCGGATGAACAGTAAACCTTAGGATGGCAACGACGATAAACAGTAACTCGAGTGTGGGTCGGGTTTAAAACAAGTCTGGGTTGACTTGCTGGAAAACGAGTCTAACCTTAACTCCAACGGCATTCTTTTGGGAGAAGAGGTTAAAGAAATCCTTAATGAAACGTCATCATTTGGATGATACAGCAGTGATGCAGTGCTGATGTCTTGGACCAAACTAGACTGGTCGATTCTTTAGGTTAAATTGACAGTTTGCTTAGAATGGGGCCAGACCGATCGATTTTATTAAAGACTTGAGGGGTTCATTTAAAAAGCAACTACACCAATGGTTCAACCCTAAGTGGCTGAACCAGAACTTCCAAAAATTACACAAGGACCCTAGAATATTTGGGAAATTGTATTAAAGCCCAGAAAAATAATTAATAATTATTTGAAGCCCTCAATTAATTAGATAAAATTACCATTTTACCTCTAGGCCTAAACACAGTTTATCGAAGGCCAATTAAAATGTAAGAAGAGTCTAACCCGACATTTTGGATGTTTTGGACTTAGTGACGTAGTTCGATTTGGAAAATTTAGACCCCGAAAGATATGAACGAATAGACTGGACTAATTTCAAGTGTGTCCTAATATGTTATCTAAGTTACCAAATGAATACTAATGACCACGAGGGTACCTACTCGAAGGTTTTTCGACGTTTCGGACTCAACGGTGAAGTCTGTTTCATTAAACGAGATACCAAAAATACAGACACATAGAAATGTGTAATTCTTATATTGTCTTAATGATAAACGGACTACCAAACTGACTAAAAAAATTAGAAAGGGGAAAACTTAACATTGCTGGACACTCTGGACCCAATGGTAAGGTCTAATTGAGTATCTAGGTACCTGAACATGTTATCGCATAAAAGAGCAAAATTATGAAATTTCCCCAAGACCTAAAGTAAGCTACATGAAGGATAATTTGGATCCAAAATAGGCTAAATTTAGTATCTTTGATATTTCGGACCTAACGGTAATGTCCGTTTAGGAAAAATAGAACACCGAAATAAACTAAAAATGATGAGCACATCCCTAAGACTTCATTAAAATACCAGAAGAGTATAAAACATAAAGAGGAACCCATACTAATGTTTATAAAGGCCTCCGAGCCCAGAAATGAGCCTCGTTTAAGACAATTGGGTACTCAAAGCACGATGTAAGAATGATAAAATTATCAAACTACCCCGAGAGCTTAATTAAGAAATCAAATGGACTGAGAAAGTAAAAGAGGGTCTGTCTTAGGATTAAAAAATCCTCTAGACTCAAAGATGATATTCGATAAGATAAATGACGTATCGAATAGGACATGACACATAAAGGTCAAATGACCAAAATGCTACTAGAGGTTAAAGTAAGTCACATGATGAACTAAAAAGTATTATGAACCCTGATTAAAGACCATAAAGGAATCCTAAACAATAAAACTAAGTCCAGAAGAGATTAAGTACATTAAATAAACAAAGATTAAGTCGAGTATCTATACTGATATAATACCAATGTATTCTAATATGTGCTTTAGGATCACTAGCAAAGAAATAAAGAAAAGAGGAATGTCAAGGCAAGCTGAGTAAACAAGTAACTGTGGACTATGGACCACAGGTGGGTAACCTTGAACCTTGAAATGAAGATTTTTCATTAAATACATGTGTTATAGTTTTGCGATACTTTTACAGTTTTATGATGTTATATCAAATGTTTTAATTGCATGACAGTTTTCAGAATAGAGTGATTGATATTTGAACTGCATTCTTTTAAGTAAAATTTTTTTAAATGCTTATTTGCATATCTTCAAATGATATATATGAGATCAATAGCTTAATGAAAAGTTTTAAAAACATGATTTAGCATGAAATTGTATACCTTATAATGTTTTCAGTTCATGATAAATAGTCATACCCGATTGGGGGGGTTAAGCCATATTCATGACACAGTCATTCCTAGTTGGGGGGTTAAGGCAAGTTGTGTAAGCCCAGAGCTCTAGATTACAGTTAGTCGCCTAGGTGACTATATATGAGAACACTACAAGAAAAGGCACTATTAGCGACGCACACTTGCGTCGCTAATAGTGGGAAAATGCGTTGCTAATGATTTTTTGCGACGCACACATGAGCGTCGCTAAAGTCACCGCAAATATTGGCGTCGCTAATAGTATTGGCGACGCACACACCCCTGAGCGTCGCTAAAAGAAACTATTAGCGACGCACAAACGGTGTAGCTAATAATTGGGAATGGGCGTCGTAAATATTATAAATAGAGGCAAAGAGCGTCGCTAAAAGATACTATTAGCGACGCAAACCTGGTC
Source organism: Nyssa sinensis (assembly GCA_008638375.1). Lineage (NCBI taxonomy): Eukaryota > Viridiplantae > Streptophyta > Magnoliopsida > Cornales > Nyssaceae > Nyssa > Nyssa sinensis. The sequence continues at coordinate 140,531 of CM018046.1, read as the reverse complement.
GTCGCTAATTAGTATCTTTTAGCGACGCTCAAGGTGTGTGTCGCTAAAAGGTACTATTAGCGACACACATAGTGCGTCGCTAATAGTGAATTTGATTTTATTTCTTGACTTTTAACGACACCTTTCTGTGCGTCGCTAAAGGTTTTTTTTTTGCCTGTTTTCCAACCATGTTTGCTTTGTTGTTTTATTCCTATTTAATCCTGTATCAATCATCCTGATATACAATAAAATCCAAACATTCTGAAATGAATATATTAAAAAAGAAAAATACATTCATATATATATATATATTATACTAATTGCGTACATTTGTAAAAGTACAATTTAACAATAAATAGAAAAATAAAAAATTGTCTCAAAACATATAACTACAAATGTCCATGAAAAGAAAAAAAATAAAAAAATAAAAATAATAAATCCCGATGCAAAACATAAAGACGGCGGTGCAATAATCCCGATCAATCTAAAATAAAGATCAAATGGTATATATTAGAATAATTATTAAATATATATGAAATATAGAATGTGAATAGTTTAATTTTTTTTTTCCATGTATAAATAATAAGAACGACATAAAGTAGCATAAGTTATAAACCACTGATCCAAACTGATTTCTGTAAGTTTATGCAAGTCTGTTTTGTCATTTTTGAGGTGTTTGATGGGGTTTCGGGATAGTTAGGCCGATATCCGGCATTTTGGTCAATCAAAACTCCAAAATGGGCCTTTCTGGAGTAAAAACTTGTATAAGTTTCAAACCGGGCATCCGAACTGAGTGCCGTAAGTTCGTGAAAGTCAATTTTATCATTTTTGAGGTGTTTGATGGGGTTTTGGGCCCTTTTGGTTGATATATGGTATTTTGGTCTGTCAAAACCCCAAAATGGGCATTTTTGGAGTTGAAACTTACATAAGTTTCAAACCGGGCATCCGAACCGAGTGCCGTAAGTTCGTGCAAGTCTATTTTATCATTTGGGAGCTGTGTGATGGAGTTTTGGGATGGTCAGGCCGATATCCAAAGTTTTGGTCTGTGAAAACCCTAAAATGGGCCTTTTTAGAGCTGAAACTTGCATAAGTTTCAAACCGAGTATTCGAACCGAGTGCCGTAAGTTTGTGCAAGTGTATTTTATCATTTTTTAGGTGTTTGATGGGGTTTTGGGCTCGTTTGATTGATATCTGGTATTTTGGTCTGTCAAAACCCCAAAATAGGCCTTTTTAGAGTTGAAACTTGCATAAGTTTCAAACCGGGTATCCGAACCGAGTGTCGTAAGTTCATGCAAGTGTATTTTATCATTTTTGAGGTGTGTGATGGGGTTTTGGGGTGGTTAGGCTGATATCTGGGGTTTTGGTCTGTCAAAACCCCAAAATGGGCTTTTTTGGACCTAAAACTTGCATAAGTTTCAAACCGGGTATCCGAACCGAGTGTCGTAAGTTCATGAAAGTGTATTTTATCATTTTTAAGGTGTTTGATGGGGTTTTGGGGTGGTTAGGCCGATATCCGGGGTTTTGGTCTGTCAGAACCCCAAAATGGGTCTTTTTGAACCTAAAACCTACATAAGTTTCAAACCGGGCATCCGAACCGATTACCGTAAGTTCGTGCAAGTCTATTTTATCATTTTTGAGGTGTGTGATGGGGTTTCGGTGTGGTTAGGCCGGTATCCAGGGTTTTGGTCTGTCAAAACCCCAAAATAGGCCTTTTCGGACCTAAAACTTGCATAAGTTTCAAACCGGGCATCGAAACCGATTACCGTAAGTTTTTGCAAGTGTATTTTATCATTTGGGAGGTGCATGATGGGGTTTCGGGGTAGTTAGGCTGATATCCGGAATTTTGGTTTGTCAAAACCCCAAAATGGACCTTTTTGGAGCTGAAACTTACATAAGTTTCAAACCGGGTATCCGAACCGAGTGCTGTAAGTTCGTACAAGTGTATTTTATCATTTTTGAGGTTTTTGATGGGGTTTTGGGGTGGTTAGGCCGATATCTGGGGTTTTGGTCTGTCAAAACCCCAAAATGGGCCTTTTGGACCTAAAACTTGCATAAGTTTCAAATCGGGCATCCGAACCAATTACCATAAGTTCGTGCAAGTCTATTTTATCATTTGTGAGGTGTGTGATGGGGTTTCGGTGTAGTTAGGCCGATATCTGGCATTTTGGTCTGTCAAAACCCCAAAATGGGCCTTTTTGGAGCTGAAACTTGCATAAGTTTCAAACCGGGTATCCGAACCGAGTGCCGTAAGTTTGTGCAAGTTTATTTTATCATTTTTGATGTGTTTGATGGGTTTTTGGGGTGGTTAGGTCGATATCCAGGCTTTTGGTCTGTCAAAACCCCAAAATGGGCCTTTTTGGAACTAAAACTTGCATAAGTTTCAAACCGGGCATCCGAACCAATTACCATAAGTTTGTGCAAGTCTATTTTATCATTTTTGAGGTGTGTGATGGGGTTTTGGTGTATTTAGGCCGATATCCGGCATTTTGGTCTTTCAAAACCCTAAAATGGGCCTTTTTGGAGCAAAAACTTGCATAAGTTTGAAACCGGGCATCCGAACCGAGTTCCGTAAGTTTGTACAAGTAAATTTTATCATTTTTGAGGTGTTTAATTGGGTTTTGGGCTTGTTTGGTTGATATCTGGTATTTTGGTCTGTCAAAGCCCTAAAATGGGCCTTTTTGGACCTAAAACTTGCATAAGTGTCAAACCGGATATCCGAACCGAGTGCCGTAAGTTCATGCAAGTGTATTTTATCATTTTTGAGGTGTGTGATGGGGTTTCAATGTATTTAGGCCGATATCTGGCCTTTTGGTCTGTCAAAACCCCAAAATGAGCCTTTTTGGAGCTGAAACTTTCATGCGTTTCAAACCAGGTATCCGAACTGAGTGCCGTAAGTTCGTGCAAGTGTATTTTATCATTTTTGAGGTGTGTGATGGGGTTTTGGGGTATTTAGGCTGATATCCGGGGTTTTGGTCAGTCAAAACCCCAAAATGGGCCTTTTTGGACCTAAAACTTGCATAAGTTTCAAATCGGGCATCGGAACCGATTACCGTAAATTCGTGCAAGTTTATTTTATCATTTGGGAGGTGTGTGATGGTGTTTCAGGGCAATTAGGCCGATATCCAAAATTTTGGTCTGTCAAAACCCCAAAATGGGCCTTTTTGGAGCAAAAACTTGCATAAGTTTCAAATCGGGCATCCGAACCGAGTGTCGTAAGTTCGTGCAAGTCAATTTTATCATTTGTGAGGTGTTTGATGGGGTTTTGGGCTTGTTTGATTGATATCTGGTATTTTGGTCTGTCAAAGCCCTAAAATGGGCCTTTTTGGAGCTGAAACTTGCTGAGTGTCAAACCGGGTATCCGAACCAAGTGCCGTAAGTTCATGCAAGTGTATTTTATCATTTTTGAGGTGTGTGATGGGGTTTCGGTGTATTTAGGTCGATATCTGGAATTTTGGTCTGTCAAAACTCCAAAATGGGCCTTTTTGGAGCTAAAACTTGCATAAGTTTCAAACCGGGCATCCGAACCGATTACCATAAGTTCGTGCAAGTCTATTTTATCATTTGTGAGGTGTGTGATGGGGTTTCGGTGTAGTTAGGCTGATATCTGGCATTTTGGTCTGTCAAAACCTCAAAATGGGCCTTTTTGGACCTAAAACTTGCATCCTTATATAATTAAATAAATTCGTGCAAGTCTATTTTCATATGTGAAGTGTCATGCAGTTTGTAGGCCGTTAGGCTGAAATCTTTTAAGGGGTTTTACGTAACATTTTCTATAAATAATAAATGTACCAAAGTAAATAATTTTAAAAACTTACCAAGGCTGATCAGAGCCTCCCTACTGGCTGAGTATTGTCTTCATAAGAGTCTTTATCTGGGCCTGCCGCTCCTTGAGCTCTGTCATCTCAACCCTCATCTCTGCATTCAGTCTCTCAGCTACCTCAGCTCTTTGGGTGGCTGCGTGAAACCTAGCATTGCTCTCGACCATAGAGGATGATGCCATCGGCTCCATCCCACTCCCTAAGACACGCACATATCCGCTCCTCTTACCCAGAACAGTCTCTCGTATCTGGTTATCGGTCGGCGGTTGCTCACCCTCAGGGGTCGGCCGAACACGCATCTCGACCATCTCGTCCTAAAAAAACATAAATATTTGTTACTACTTTTAAACATTTTATATTAATATTAAATTCGTAAATAGTGGTATATAAATATTTTCTAACTTACATAAAGTCGCTGAGCTTTAGGCCCAGTCCAACCCTTCTCAAGATTGTAGTGCGTCTTGTGCCACAACTTAATGGGGCTGGGTGGTGCACCGGTCTCCTGGTCTCGCTGCAACAAATAAATAGTAGCTTGTGAAGATTGATTTCATGAATACATTATACAATGAGAAATTGATACATTTATTAACTTACCATCTTATGCTTATACCTAACAAAAGAACGTGATCGACCACGGTGGGTTACCTTTTGCTTGCTTCTGCTCTCGCTATTTTTCTTACTAAGTTCCTACACTTGGCCAAAATAAAGAAGGTTAGTATAAATGACAATGATTCATCATACAACAAAAGTAATTTTGACAATTTTTACCTGGAATGCGTCACTAGTGAACTAGTTGCATAGTAACATCCAATCCTCCACTGCCACCCCTCTGTAGGGTCTGTCGCGAGGCTCTCTACCGGCTGCCATCGCCGCCTCGTAGTGCATGTGGAGCCTATGTCGGTAGTCCCTGAAACGGGTTCCCAAGTAACGGTCGACTGCCTTTACGACATGAGGCAAGTGGAGATCGATGTCAAATTTCTCCTGTAAAAGCATGTCATTGTCAAAACATTACGGCATAACATATGTTAAAATTTAGTTGAACACAATAATAAAAGATATACCTGGATATGCACATGAATATCCCTCCTCTCCGCGTCAGTGACCTGACTCCAGTCACTAACATGGAGTGGAGCGCGTAGCCGGCAAATGATGTCGACCTCCGTAATGAACTGCTGGGCCCACCCAGCAATGGGCTTCAGCAAGCCCGAAGGTATCTCAATCCGAAAGGGTGCGCCCCCCGCTGCCTCTATCTGAACCTGTAAACTACGATTCTTCGACCTACCACGCCCTTGTCTAGGGGTGGTGGCTGAAGCTTTAGAAGAAACAAAATAGAAACAATTAGTACCATATTTATATAATCATTAATAAAAATAGAAACTATGCATACCATCGACGGCAGGATCGATCAACCCTGCAGATGAGGGGGAAGGGGTCGATGCGTCCTGCATAACTGCACGTCTGCGTAAACTTGGTCCAACCATATCTACAAATAAAGTTTAAAAATAAAATTGTTTCTATTTAATCATAAAAATTAAAATCCTTATCGAAGTAAAAATGATTACCCATTACATCATAAAATTGAATATCCATTACATTATAAAAGCCGAAAACCATTACACTTGATACTAACACATGTAACACCTATTACAATTATTCATTTGAGTCTGTATCATCATCTGAACTTGAATTTTCTTCATTCTTGGTACAATACTCTAACAATGTGTCATCATCAAAATCACTTTCCTCGTCATCATCATCATTAATGAACGTTGCATCCCTCGGATCTAATTGTGTGGTATTGGTGACGTCGGAAGCTACGACATGAACTGGTTCTACATCAGTTCTATTCAACCGATACGAACTAACAAATCATGCCGGACAACACCATCGTGGGCAGTTTGAGACTCTTCTTGTAATGCCTCCTCAATCCTCTCCAACTCTTCATCTCCCTCGCTAACTTCTAGGACATCATAAACATTTCTAGTTTTTATTTTTTGGACAACATGCCAATCACCTCTTATTTTTGCGTCCTTTAAATAAAAAACTTGTTTTGCAACCGATGCCAAAACATACGGATCATCTTTAAATGTCGTACGTGACGTATTAACACTTATGAAGTGCTTATCAATCTGCATTCCAGTCTTCTTATTACTTATATCCCACCAATCACATTTAAAAATATACACAGAATGACCGTAGCAATAATGTAACTGTATGATGTCTTGTAAAACACCATAGTACTCTACAGTTTGTCCTCCGTCACCATCTCCTTCAACAAAGACCCCGCTATTCTGTGTTCGCCGACTGACCTCATGTTCCCTCGTGTGAAATCGAACACCATCAACAATTAAACCGGTGTAGCGGGATATCGTTTGATCAGGACCACATGCCAAGGAATATAATTGATCGTATGCCTCAAGAGATTGTTAGTGGCGTAATAGCTTCATCTATTAATTCAGTACAAGTACAAAATTAATTGAATACAAATGCATTAACTAATACAATTACAATTAATTGAAACCTATTCTTACACGTTCTCCGAACCACTTTGGAAACAAATTTTGTTGTCTTTGCTCCAGGTCAGAAGTTGATACATGTTCGCTCTGAAGCTCGAGCGTATGCTCACTGCAGAAGATGAGATATGTTAGATGTAACTTACATTTGTATACTAACGTAGTATTGTAATAATTTTGACAAACTTACTTAAAATATGGCAATGTCTCCTCGCAGTTGTTGAGCACGGTGTAATGGGCTCTTTCCAAGTCTTGAGGATGACACCATTCATATATACGGGCACCTATTGGCCGCACATCCTGATTAAACACCGCAAGGCCAGTTTGTTGTTGCCCTAGACATCCATCAGAATTTCGCTCTTGACGATTAAACCTTGTCTCAATATCTTCAAGATGCATAGAGCAGAAGGTGAGACATTCAGCATCAATGTAAGCCTCAACAATTGACCCTTCCGGTCGTGCTTTGTTACACATATATTGCTTCAATGTGTGCAAATATCTGTTTTGATAATTAATCAGTTATAGATTAAAATAGTTGGGATGAATAGATAACACAATTCACAAAATTAAATGTACCTTTCTATTGGATACATCCAACGGTATTGGACAGGTCCGAAAATTTTTGCCTCATGAGGCAAATGCACAGCTAAGTGGACCATTATATCAAAGAAAGCTGGAGGGAAAATCTGTTCCAACTTGCCAAGGATCACGACAACATCCCTTTCGAGCTTATCAAGTACTTCCACATTCAACGTCTTCGCACATAATTCTCTAAAGAAGCAACCCAACTCAGTTAATGTGGTCGATATGTCATCGGTGAGATACCCACGTAGTGCAACCGGAAGAAGTCGTTGTAAAAGGACATGGCAGTCATGGCTCTTCAATCCGGATATTTTTCCATCTATAACATTTACACACCGAGATATATTTGATGCGTATCCATCTGGGAACTTCACCGATTTAAACCATTCGCAAATCCTCATTCTCTCTGTGGATGATAACGTATACTGTGCAGGAGGCACGATATATTTATCACCGCTAGGTATTAGGTGCAGCTCTTTCATTATTCCCAGCTCCTGCAAGTCCAACCGGGCTTTAACACTATCTTTTGTCTTCCCTTCAATGTTCATTACATTTCTCAGCACATTATCACTTATGTTTTTCTCGATGTGTATCACATCCAAATTGTGCCTCAACTTAAGGGTCTCCCAGTACGAAAAATCAAAAAATATGCTTTTCTTCGTCCAATTTAAGTGCACATCAGTACGCTTCCTCTTCTTACTACCCGATATCTTCCCAAACCTCACTGGTTGGATGACTGCCAATTGCGCTAACACGTCTTTGCCAGATAACAATGAAGGTGACAATATGCACTCAATTTGTCCATCAAACAGATGCTTCTGTCGATTTCGCCAGCCATGTGATGGCGGTAGAAAACGACGATGGCACATGTAACATATCTTTCTCCCATTTGACAAATGTAGGGAACATGCATCCTTATTGCAAACTGGACATGCCAGATACCCCTTAGTGCTCCACCCAGACAAGTTCCTGTATGCTGGAAAGTCATTTATGGTCCACAGTAACGCGGCATGCAATTGAAATGTCTCATTCTTAGAGACGTCGTATGCCTCCACTCCCACCTCCCACCTCCCACAATTCCTTCAACTCGTCCACTAAAAGACGTAAGTACACATCAATTTCATTACTAGGAGACTTCGGCCTTGGAATAAGCAATGACATGTAGATAAATGGTTCTTGCATACATTTTCACGGTGGCAAGTTATATGGCACAAGCAACACCGGCCACATGCTGTAGGCATTACTCATGTCACCGAACGGGTTGAAACCGTCGCTAGCCAGCCCAAGTCGTACATTACGCGGCTCATTTGCAAACCATTCATGATTTGTATCAAACTCAGCCCAAGTTTGTGAATCTGCCGGATGCCTACATACATTTTCCTCAGCAACACGCTTCTCCTTATGCCACCGCATATCTTCTGCTGTCTTCTGAGACATGTACAACCTTTGTAGCCTCGGTTTTAAGAAAAAATATCTCAACACCTTGTGCGGAATTGTCTTGCTCTTTCTTTCATTCAGCTTGTACCTGGGTTCGTGGCACACCGTACACTCCTTACATTGTTCAATCTCCTTCCAAAATAACATGCAATCGTTTTTTCAAGCATGTATGGGAATATACCCGAGGCCCAAATCTCTTAATATTCTTTTCGCCTCGTAATATGATTTCGGAAGGGTCTCCCCAGTAGGAAGCGCTGCTTTAATCAATTCGATGGCCATATTAACTGATTTGTTACTCCAACGGTTGATGGTCTTAAGATGAAGGAGTTTCACGAGAAAGTCCAGTTTCGAAAACTTATCACAACCCGGGTATAACGGTTGCCTTGCTTCCCTCAACAACGACTCAAACGCGGTTGATGGTCCCATGTCACTCCTGTGACTACTCGCCCCAGTTGTAGCCCCTTGCAAGTTTGCCTGCATTTGTGGCAAGCCTTCGTAACCAACCCCAACATTATCACCAAAGTCATCATCGTCGTCTTCTTCTTCATCATCAAATACCACACGTACGTCATGGCGTTCTCCGTGAAATTCCCAACACGTATACCTCTTGTCCATCCCGTGTTTGAGTAGGTGCTCTTTGGCCTCATTTATGTGCATATAATCCCTATTATTGCACCTCCTACATGGACATCTTATCCTATTTCTCCCATTTGTAGATGCACGAGCTCAATAAAATCTTTGATCCCCTTCACATACCCTGGCAAATGCCTGCCCCTCAAGTCCATCCAACTCTTATCCATTTTCGTCTACCTAATACAAGTCAAAAATGATACTCGTTATAAATATGAAACATGAATCCTATCACCTCCAACTTCTCTCTAAAGGGTAGAGTGGTCCTATCCCATTCGTGAATGCACAATCTACATTGCAATCAGTAGCAAAGCAAATGCTTGATTCCACTCGGACAAAATTTCGGCAGCATCTCCCCACAGTTCTCCAAGTATACGAGATAGACGTTAGCATGCCTAAATATATACCCAGAGAACAATAGGAGACCGTACTGAAATTTTATCATAGTGAAATATTCAAGCATATGCGCTATTGATTGCAATGCAGATTTATGCATTCCCGAACTGTCCTCTCTGGACAATTCAAGAATCAATTTTCATACACACGAGCCCAATCGCGAATAAATTTCGTGACAAGATTCACATGTGATGAAAATGACTCCGAACGGGGCTAGGCTTACATGAATGCAATTGCTAACTTACAAAACAATCACCACAATTTTTTTTTCATGAAGTAATCCCTAAAAAAAAAAAAATTAGGCCACGCTCAAATGGCCCTGCTGAAAAGGCGCATGAGCATGCAATATAGGAGAAAAGAAAACTGGATGCTCTTCTAGCCAAAACTCATTTAATCTAATACAATCAAATGCTTGAGTTGTCGGACTCACTAGCAAGGTAACATGCTTCCAGATGAAATTGACAACAAATAAAAAAAAAAAAAAGAGATTCTATATGATATTTTTGTTTGACGAGGTAGTAGACTATGCATATCAAATACATTAAAAAGAAGATAGAGAGAGAGAAAAAAAAAACCATCTTGAATTGCATATCAAATACAAAATCATTTCTCTTAGACTTCTGCACTTTCTTTTAACTCCAAAATTCTATAATTAAACAATATTTAACCCTTTTATTACCCTTATAAATCCTATCTTTCAAATCCTAGTCTCCTTCTCTCTTTTAATCATTCAAAGCTTCCCCACAAAAGAAACCCAAGCAACCCCTAGTTACTGTTCTACTAAATAGCCCATAAAGTCCCCCTTTCCTTGCTTACCTAGAGCCTTAAACTCTAACCTTTTTTTACACCTGCTAAAAGCCCTAAACCCAATGTTCTCACTAATGTTTGGCCATAAAAATCAACAAAAAAATCCTATCAAAATGAAACCAAAAAGAAGCTTAAAAAAATTGAGAGAATATGAGAGAATCATTTTTCCTTTTCATAAACATATCGAAATGAAACCAAAAAGAAGCTTAAAAAAATTGTTAACTAATCTAATCATACCAAACCAGCATGTCATTTAAAGAAAAAACTAAACTTGAGTAATATTATTATTATTATTTGGTAATTATGATTATTTGAATATAATTAATGTTGAAATTATAGCATTAGTTATGAGAACAATTTTAGGATGACTTTCCAAGTTTCCAATAGTTATCAATCAGAACAATTTAGTGAGGCCCATTTCAAATGTCTATTTCAAGAACTACAATTTCTTGTAGTGTTGGATGTGTATGTTTGGCTTATAAGCAATCAGATAACAGTTATAAGAACCCCTCATGATAGCATCAATTTTAACACTAAAATGATTTAGTAGTTTCCCATAATTTCAAATTGACATGACATTATTTGTATACCAGAAGACTTGCTAAATTCAAGCCAAATCTTAACACCTAATTAGTAAATTCCCTAATCAACGGATCAATCCAATCAAACATTATCTTTTAATGGGACCCACAAGTGGAAATAGGGTAATACATCATTGATTTAGGGTAATACCCAAACAAGGCCCCACCACCTTGTTAGATTTAACTAAATGATACCAAATGTGGACTTCTAATCATCTTAAAGTTAACAAAAATGTTTTTGGTCTCCTTATTGGAAAACAAAAAGGAATTCACAAAATTAGAGAGAATAAAACAATAGTTTAGCTTGATACTTTTTTTTTAATGACAAAAAACTCTTTTAACTATCAACTAATTTTGGATAAGTTATTAAAATATAAATTCAGAATATACGTAAACACTTCATAACCCACGCATCATTCAAAGAAGATACTTAAGTTTGTAATATTGACTTATTAATCTTTGAATCTTTCTTATATGAGCTAACCTCGTTTGGTTCCAATTTAAAAAGATTGATAGATTTTTCAACTCGTGTTGTGTTTGATTAAGAATTTATGGACCTTGAACATCGCTAACATATTTTATTTTCATTTTTACCAATAGGTTGTACATAGAATTTCATGATGGCATTTATGAAAACAATACTTGGAAGTCCATAGAAGAGCTAGTGACAAATTTATCATTTCGAAATTATACATCATTGAATAACAATTTAAAATTTGAGAGTTGTTTGGGAAATTATTATTAATAACTAAAAAATATTCAAGATAAATTTTTAAATAAGAAAAGTTATGTAGTTACATAAGTTAAAAGAAAGAGGTTTTGTTTTATAATTATTTGCAATAAATTAAGAATTTCATAAATAAATAAAAAAAAAACTTATTTGTGGTGGTTAGGATTTTTGGAAATAGTTTGAAATTTGTCAAAATATTTGAGAAATATTTAAGATTTTATTCATTTCATATAAATAATGGGATAAATTCGTATAATTGAAAAAAATAAAGAATTTTATGAGCTATATTTATGATAAATTAAACTCAAAAATAGACAGAATTCGATCATGGCTAATCAACACAAAAACAAATACAAATAGACAGAATTCAAATTGCATATCCATATAAATGGCCAGAATATAAAACATTAAAATATTTTTACTATTTATTGATTTATTGATTTGATAAGTAATTGAAACAACAATAGAGGCTTTTTAATAAACACACGTATATATGCATATCCAATGCAAATCTAACATTTCATCACAGAATCCAAAGTACAGAAAAAAAAAATTTCCCAAACAATAATCAAAGAATATGTGGAAGATTTCGAGTTTCAGGAATAGTTGAGCGGTTCAACAGCAAATTCATATATCTATATCTATATCTATCTAGCTATATATATCTAGCTATATATATATATATATATATACAGTACTCACATAGAGAAAGAGAGAGAGAGGATGCTTAACAGCAAAAGAGAAAGGGTGAGTCGGATCTATGAGGAGACTGAAAGAGATTCTGATCTGAGGTCGTACGGAACAAGCACAAAAATGAAGATGATGATAGTCTGAGATGGAGAGAAGAGAGAAATAGCTACGGTGAGTAAAGGAACTCCACACCAAATAAACCCAACCCGTAAGAACTGAGAATAGATTGGTCTCTGGTGGTATAAAAAACAAATCTAAACTGAACCACAAAAGAATGATGCAGATTTGATAGATCTTTGCAAAAAAAAAAAAAAAGAACGAATATGAAATCTACCGTCACCGATCGAATACGATTGCCGTCGCCGAATGGGCTGTCCACCGCCCTCTACCATCTTCCACCGTCGTCCACTGTCGTCCACCGTCGTCCGATTCGAACTTGCAACTAGGGAGTGACAAAGAGTGACAGAGAGTGAGTGAGAAAAATTAGTCAGACAAAGTGAGAAGAATAACAAACTAGTCGATCGCTAGGTTATAAAAATGGGGGGACTTATTAGCGACGCGCAACGAGCGTCGCTAATAAGTCCATGAGCATCGCTAATTCTAAAGTAGCACTATTTGCGACGCCTATGTGAGCGTCACCAATAATTTTACCTATTAGCGACGCCTCAGTGCATCGCCAATTGTCAGGTGCGCGTCGCTAATAGTTTCGCTGCCTAATTTTTCGTGCCAGACTTAGCTTTTTTTTGGCTTTTCCCTTATATTCGCGACATACGACTGAGCGTCGCTAAAAGTGACTTTTAGCGACGCTTTTCGTGCGTCGCTAATAATGAGCGTCGCAAAAAATGGATTTTGTTGTAGTGGAAGATTGAATAGCCCCCCAGGTGGTTATACAAGACAAGATTACAAAAATAAAAATTAGCAGATACATTGTTTCATCACTTAATTTTCAACTATAGCTTTATGCTTACTATGTTTTACCTAGCAAAACTATCTAGCAAAAGATTCTGCAATTTCTTAAATGCCTTGCGATCGGTTATACGAATACATTTTAAGAATGTCAGTAGCTTTTAATACAGTTCTTTTAATTTCTATCCATGAAAGTCAAGAATGCTTATGAAGGTCCATGAACTGCCAAAATGTTTATGAAAGCCATGAATGTTTACAAAAATCATAAATGTTTGTAAATGTTTAAGGAAGTTTATGAAAGCCATGAATTTTATGAAGTCATAAATGTTTTTACATGTTTATGAAAGTATATGAAAGCTTACGCAAAGTCATGAAAGATTTTAGAAAATGGATTTTTTCAGAAATCCATAACAAGGAATTTGCGTTACTCACGAGCTTTTCATAAAGCTCACAGGTTTCATCTTGTGTATTTTCAGGAAATACTAAGAAGCTACAGATCTAGATGCTAGTGAACTATGATGAATAGAGAATCTAGTTAGAAGATTATTAGTATCTGAGCTATAGAAGCACCAACCTGAGGTGGAAAATTCTAGATTATTGTGAGAGCTGAAAGTAAGAAAAAAATGTAAATGATGTAATAGTTCATACACTTATGTGTAATATAATGTTGGACTCATATTATTGTAACTCTAATATAACATTATTTATGTTCTGCCAAGTGTGACTGCATTCAAACAAATTGTTTTTACAAACTCAGATTTCCGCTGCAAGTTTTTATACTGACTGAATGCAATCTATTTGCATATGTAAAGAGACTTTCGGTTAAATATGTCATAAATGTACTAAAAAGAGTTAGTATATTGACGAGATGTCTAACTAGTCGGTCATTATCCCAAATCTGCATTGGGTGGTATCTGGGATGTGGCAGAAGGTGTAGGCTTAGATAGGCTTTTTGATGGTCGTTATCCCAAAGAAATGATTTACATGGTTATTAACACTTGATTCTATTTTGAGTAATTTTATTGATTTGAAAATTTGTATCATTTTTTCCAATCTTTCTATGTAAGAACCACGCCCACACCAGCTAGCATGGCATATGACGATCATGGATGACATGGTATCAAGATCCAGCACTTATAGCTTATTTCTTTTGAATTACTTTACTAAAGCTATCAATTAATTAGAAGTATAGAACCCAAAGGTTCTTTCCCCTCAAAGTGTGAAACATCCATGTATATGTACGTATGGAGTTTAGCCATGTGGGAATATATCTTCTGTTGGGCATTGTGGATAGATGGTGCATGTTGTGTAGCGATTTTTAAAGATGGTGAAAAAATTAAAAAAATAATAAAAAGGAGATTTTTAAGAATATTTTGTTTCCTTTGCATCAAAACCCACCTTTACCTGCCTATGACATTACACCTCCCACAAGACTTGATATATTCTTCTTTGGATAAGTGTCAGCCATATTGGCTTCACCCACACTCGAGGGGTTTGCTAAAATACTATTCCCTCTCTAAACGTTTTTTTTTTTTTTTTTGGTTTTTTTGTTAAAGGATTATTTGGAGAATGATGACCCAAGCCCCCATCTCATATACAATGAATTTAAGCACAAGAAACTACGTAGTCATCTGGATGGAATATATTACGATACGATAACTTAAGGAAGCGATGCCTTTGATGAGGAATATCTTCTAGGGCTGTGCTTTCATCTTAATTCTCATTTCTTCTTCTTCATACATGTATATATATATATATATATATATATAATATCAAGGGACCTCTTGCCAATGGCTAAAGTACTAGCAAGATTATTTGACTCTTTCATTTCTGTCATTACATACTGTTTCTTTCACTATCGAGACAATCACAACAACATGCCCAAGGGTCGACCTCTTTCGTTGCAGGTTCGCTTTCATTCAAAATATATTTTTTTCGTACATAGAGGTATCTGGTTTTGCTGGAGCTTTCACAAGTATTTTTTTTTCCCTCTTTCAACTTTGCAAAGACGAAACGAAAAAAAAAACCAAAAAACAAAAAGGAGTAGGGCCACTCTCTCCTGTATCTCTCTTGGATTTACCAGCCCCCTTGATGTCTTGACTCTTTAATATGTCTTGTTGCAAAATAGTGAGCATGTGAAGATGTACAAAAACTAGAAGAATTGTTGTTGTTTATGCCATTCTGCTCATAATCGAACTAATAGAAGCTAGAAATTAGTAAAAATCATGTTTTGCCATTTCAAAAACATGTCAGCAGTTAAAGCATGAGATGCAATTTTTTTTTATCACACAACGTAGGGAAAAGAAAGAAAATAGAAAGGGGAAAAAATTCACTGGGATTCCGCACGTGCTCACCAACCTATATGCAGTTTGTTTTTTTCTTCTTCTATTCTCTCTTTGAATTTATTGTTATGAAACCCAATCGAAATTGGAAGAAGGTGGCTTTGCTTGGAAGCTCAAGTTATGATGTGCAGATTGTCATTTACTAATTTCTGACCTTAAATGTGGAGTAAATTTGAAGGGCATCAGACCCATCATTTAGATTGTATAGAAGAAAAGACATTTTTTAGTACGCTCATAAACATGTAAATTTGCTTTGTGGTACAATGACGAGGAAAAGATTGATGTTGGATTCACTAGGGAATGAATGTAGGAGTACTGATGTGATAAGTTTAATATAAAGCATTGGTTATAGCTTTTCTTAATCCGTTTCCCATAACCGCCTAAGGTTAAAAGGGTTCTTAAAAAAAAAGAAAAGGAAAGAACAGAAGGAACAAAGGAATAATTAAAAAATAAAGAGGAAAACCGTGTTTACTTTTCTGGAAACAGCATCTTTGAACCGTGTTTTACTTTATAGACAGTGGAGCTCAAAGTCAGGATGTGCTGCACTGGTTGCGAGAGAGTTGTCAAAGACGCCATTTTCAAGCTTAGAGGTATATTACTCACCTCCTCACCTTTCTTTTCTTTTTTCGAAAAAGAATAAATTCCTTTTACAAGTATGGAAAATTTTCCATTCAATTAAATGCTTGTTTGAACTCATAGGATATATATCATCCTAAAAGTTCCAAGGTGCACCCATATCGTAGCATGATAGCTAGTCTGCCACTACTCCACTGTGTTTGTCAACTAGCATGTCTATATACATAACAACTGTGTTTTTGTAATTGCTTGTGTACCAAAAAGTGAGAAATTGATCGCAAATTTTCATTTTATATATATATATATATATATATATATATGATTAATAAAGACAGTTTAACAGTTTGTAAATGAAGTGCGTACGTATATACTTGTGTTAGGAGTGGACTCAGTGGAGGTGGACCTAGATATGGAGAAGGTTACGGTGATCGGGTATGTGGATCGCAACAAAGTGCTTAAGGCAGTGAGGAGAGCCGGCAAGAGGGCCGAGTTCTGGCCCTACCCTGACCCACCTATGTACTTCACATCCACTAACAACTATTTCAAAGACCTAACTAACGACTATAAAGAGAGCTACAACTATTGGAGGCACGGTTACAATGTTGGAGACAATTATGGGACCATTCCGGTGACCTACCGTGGAGATGACAAAGTCAGCAACATGTTCAACGACGATAACGTTAATGCCTGCTGTCTCATGTAATTAATTATCGTCATATGTTTGTGTTTGTGTGATTTTAGGCTACAATCTAAAGGTGCGCGTCTTGTATGATTTGGTTGTATGGTTATATAAACCTTAGTCACTTTCTTAGCCTTCGATCAATAATGTGCAGGGATCTCAGATGGCTATTTATTTGCAGTCAAAGAATCAAAGGACTAGTCTTTGCAATTTGCAATTTGCATACAGTTGTTTTTATAAGCATGGAATTGAGTTCCCCTTTTTTTTTCTCATGTTCGTGGTTGTGAGATATCAATTATGATCGTTTAATTTCTCGCACTCAATCATTTATAGTGAATGTAATAAAGCTCATAAATATTAGTCACATAATGTGACGATTCATGGATTAGTTTTCCGTAATTATGGTACTCTTGCAGAATGCACCTGCCAAGTTAACTATTTTTATTAGGGAAGCACTAAACCCATCTTTGCTTGATGGAATAAAATGATAGTGTGGCGGTGAAAATCCATAAATAAAAATACCCTCTTGCAAAGACTCTTAGACCCTCAGGTCAGTATGATTGCTTGAAAAAGTAGAACGGAAGAAAGGCTCGGAGTATTGTGTGCAAGATATCTCCTCCCTTTTAAGTATGAGTAAACTGGTTTAAATAGTTTCAACTTATTGTGGAGAACGTGTCCTTAATTGCAGATAATTCCCTCATTAATGGGAGGTTATTGGGCCATGAATGGCATCGATAATTTGGTCATGTCCCTGATTACAATGGAATTAGGATTTCTTCCCGCCACATGCATATTTAAATGGGATTGGTGTAAGTCAAGGGACTGATGACATTTATATCATTATATGGGGTCACCCCGAGTTGGTTATTGCATTTGTATGGACAAATCTAGTAATGGGCTTGATGACTTTTTTTCTAGACCTTCCTGGCTGGCGCACTTAGTTATCTCGCCTTTAGGTATAGACATGGCCTGAGCTCATTTGGTATTGATGTTGCACTTTTTGATCAGTGGGGCTTCCATTCTTCGTCACCTGTCAAGAACTCAAAATCAGAGGATCATCGGGTGGGCTCCGGTGGTAGCCGTTCTGATAATAAGGTCAGTAAAATAAAAAGACTATAATTGAAAGGAATTAATTCAATGTAAATTGAAAGCGCACCTTAGGGTTTTATTTATAGGTTACAAATTTTCTAAGTTGATTAGGATTCGGAGTCATGATTTCCTAAGTTAAATAGGATTCGGAGTCGTAGAAATAAGGATACTGGAGATATCTAAAAATAGTAGTTACTCTATTGAACTTTGTTTCCTTATTTTGACATCGGTATGACATGGAAAGGGGTGACCAGTTTGGGACCCCTTCCTGTAAATACTCCACCAACGTACTGTTCTATGAACCCTTCAAACACATAAATCTTAACCTCAACGACATCAGAGCTACCACCGCTGTAATGGTGGGATTCGATGGGAACCTCAGCACCCCTTTGGGCAAAATAGACCTTCTGACCATAAAGGGCGAAGGGGACGGACAGAAGACATTGATCTCTTAGTACATGATCTTGGACTCAAAATCCCCCTATAACGTCATCATTGGGAGGCCCTGGCTCCATGAGATGGGAGCAGTCACTTTGACCTTCCATCAGTGCTTGAAATATGTTCAAAACGACAATGTCTTCTCCATCAAGGGCTGTCGGCCAACCACCCGAGAATGCCATGTTCTGGCATTAAAGGAAAAAACCTCCAAATAGTAATCACAGTACCCTCAGTGAAGGAGGAAGTCTTACACCTTCCGACCTTTATGAGAGAAAGGAGTGCCCCTCTAAAATCGATGACCATTAAGCCCTAGAGGAAAGGACAGCATGGCCAAACTAATGGAAGGAGCCCATCAAGGTACTTGTCAGCATTAAAGGGGGGGGGAACGATATCTACAGATTGACTCAGATCTGTCCCTTTCCGAGCAACAGAAAATTGTTGAATTCCTAAAAAGCAACCTGTCAGTATTCGCTTGGGAGACCAAAGATATGGAAGGAATAGATCCTAACCTCATCTCTCATAAGCTAATGACAGACCCAGATTATTCTCCGGTGAGATAAAAAATGAGGACGTTCGCCCCCTAAACGCCACAAGATCATCAATGAAAAGTCCAAAGGTTGTTAAACGTTGGAATGATAAGAGAAATGTTCTATCCAGAGTAACTTTCCAACATAGCTCTCACCAAAAAGAAGAATGACAAATGGAGGGTCTGCGTTGACTACACCGATCGACCTCAACAAAGCTTGTCCCAAAGACTAGATTCCCTCTCCCCAGGATTGATAAACTTGTTGATGCCACCGTAGGACATGAGCTCATGAGTTTCATGGATGCTTACTCCAGATACAATCAGATTCAGATGTATCCTCCAGACCAAGAGAAGACTGCCTTCATATCTGAACGAGGTTTCTATTGCTATAGAGTGATGCCGTTCGGTCTGAAGAATGCTAGAGTCACGTACCAAAGTCTAATAAACAAGATGCTTGGCTCCCAAATTGGAAACACGATGGCGGTTTACATTGATGACATGCTAGTCAAGAGCATTCAGAAGAGTGACCACATCCAACACTTGAGCCAAACATTTAACATCTTAAGGCAACACAGGATGAAGCTGAACCCCTTAAAGTGTACTTTCAGGATCACTAAGGGGAAATTCTTGGGTTTTTTGGTCTCTCAAAGGGGGATTGAGGCAGATCCCTCGCAGATAAAAGCTCTGATTGAACTAGAGTCACCTAAAAATAAGAAGGATATCCAAGGCCTAAACAAAAAGATAATAGCTCTGAACAAATTCATCTCTAAGTCTACTGACCGGTGCCTCCTATTCTTTAGAGCCTTGAGGGGGAGTAAGGCCATAGAGTGGACCCTTGAACGCGAAAAAGCTTTTCAAGAAATAAAGCAGTATTTGGCTTTCTCTAAACTTCTTTCAAAACCAGTGTATGGAGAAAAGCTACTCTTATACTTAGTGGTATCAGAGAATGTCATCAACTCTACATTAGTTAGAGAAGACAAGTTCAAAGGCTAGTTTTTACGTTAGCAAAGTGCTTCTGGACACCGAGATAAGATATTCTGAAATTGAGAAATTAGCCTTCACCTTGGTAATATCCGTTCGGAAGCTCAGGCCTTATTTTCAAGCACATCCCATCATAGTCCCTACGTCCCACCTTCTGAAATCAGTCCTACACAGGCCTGAAGTCTCATGACGACTAATCAAGTGGTCTGTGGAGTTAGGAGAGTTTGACATATCTTATGTACCACGGGCCTCTATCAAAGGGCAAGCACTGGCAGAATTTGTTGTAGAATTTACTCCAGCGCTATATGTTAAAGCACAAGCTAACACGGACACCACGGTATGGAAACTTTATAGTGACGGGTCATCTACCGACAGAGGCTCAGAAGTGAGCATAGTACTTCATTCTCCCGATGGGATCATAATTGAGAAAGCAGTTATCCTAGGGTTCAAAGCTTCTAATAACGAAGCTGAGTACGAGGCACTTATCATTAGGATGAGGTCGGCCCTAGAATATGAAGCCCTAAGCCTTGAAGCATTCTCTGACTCCCAACTTGTGGTAAGCTAAATATTGGGAGAATTTTCCACCAAAGATAACATGATGGTCCGATATTCAAAACTGGTGGAATTATTGAGGCTCTCTTTCTACAAATTCACCATTTAGAAAATTGAAAGAAGCCAGAACTCCAGGGCTGATGCTTTGGCAAATATGGCTTCCCACTTCAAATTAGAAAGGGTTTCGATAGTGAGAATTTCATACCAATCAAAGCCAAGCATCGAAGAAATACAGTCCTTTCAAATTTTAGAGCAAACTCAGAACTGGATGACTCCCATCATTCAGTATAGAAAGGAAGGTCTGCTTCTAAAGGACAAAAATCAGGCCCGAAGGATTCGGATTAAGGCGGCTCGGTATCTAATCCTAAACGAAAAGCTGGAACGAAAATCCTACACACAGCCCCTCTTGCAGTGTCTATCTCCAAAGGAGTCCTAATACGTCCCAACCGAGATACATGAAAGGATCTGTAGCAACTACAATGGTGACAGGACCATAGCCCACCGAGCTCGGACTTAGGGTTATTACTGGCCTAGCATGTTAAAACAGGCCAAAGAATATGTCCAAAGGTGTGATAAGTGTCAACGATTTGTTTCATACTAGCACCAACCTCATCATGAGCTCATTCCTATTGCCAATCCTTGGCCCTTCGCTCAATGGGGAATGGACATTGTAGGGCCACTACCAAAAGTCCCTCAAAACAGGAGATTCTTACTAGGTTTTGAATATTACAAGTTGATAAGATCTGAGGTTTTGAAGATTTTTGCTTAAAGCTTGATTTAATTACAAGTTTCAAAGATCTGAAATTAACACTCGATTCAATAATCTGAGCTTAAAGCTTGGTTTTATTATAAGTATGGCTGCTTTGAGTATTCTATTGTCAAAGCCTTTGAAAGATTGCGCGGGTGCTTTGGAGATTCCAATAGACTTGAAGAAACTACCAAACAACACATAAAATTCTAAAAGAAACCAAATTTCATTCGTAATTG
This sequence comes from Nyssa sinensis, assembly GCA_008638375.1. Taxonomy (NCBI): domain Eukaryota; kingdom Viridiplantae; phylum Streptophyta; class Magnoliopsida; order Cornales; family Nyssaceae; genus Nyssa; species Nyssa sinensis. The sequence goes on along the minus strand of CM018046.1, from coordinate 119,292 downwards.
GCCCAAAGTTTGGAAAAATTACAAGGAATAAATAAAAGAGTATAAAATATTCCTAGTCTACTACTGGTTCGGCAGCCCTTGAAGCATCAACATTGAGAGAAGTTTTGAATCCGCTCTGTCATCATCATCCTGCACCATATCAAGATCACTCTCTCGCCTCTAGAGCGTCAGCTTGAGGGAGTTCAGGGAACCGCTTCCTCCTCTTCATCCTCCTACACCTCAATCTCAACTAGGGAGACTTCAATGTCATCTATCCCAACCAAATCCAAGTCAGGATAGTTTTTACAAAGGTTGGCCCTAAAGGTGCGGTACCCATGCTTGATCAACTCACCACCCATGTCTTAAAATTCAGCCTTCATATCAACCTCAGTTTGAGCTCTAACAGCTTCGGTAGTGTCCTGGACCATTTGAAGGGAGGCGACCTAGAAGTTATCGAACCTCTTCTTGAGGTCTTCTAACTCCAGAGCAAAGGCATCCCTCTCAGACTCCAGGATGGAATAGGAATTGGCATCTTCCTTCAACTTATCCTCAACTGCAAAGGCAGTGGACTGAGCTGTCCCCAACAGTAGCCTAATTTCATTGAGTTCAGACTAGAGGGTGCCAATCTAGTCAGAATTTATAAACGAGTCCATGATGGCCGCAAGGCCATGGATAATCTGAAAAAGAAACAAACGATAGTTAGATCAAAATGGATTATAGAACAAAAAAGAAAAAGAAAGAAAGAAGTAAGAAGAGCCTATCAAAGCTTACCTTCAATTGGAAAGACTAACAGGTCCTTAGCGATCTTTGGCACCTTTAACCCCTTGAATTTACTTAGGCCTGTAGCCCAAGACTCATCAAAGGCCTTCTACATGGCCAGAGAGCCAGAGTTATCAGGCATTGGGGGAACAACAATAGACTTGCCCTTCCCCCTCTTCTTTGTTGGAACGGCAAGTGCATGGAGGAGCAAGGACTCGTGAATAGGGGACTCCTTTAGATCCTCAAACACCGTTCAGTTTGGGGAGTTAGACAGGAGCCTCCTCCTCTTCACTTGGAAGGGAGGCTCGGCAAGGGAAGAACTCTTCCCCACTTTCTTCTTCTTTTTCTTTCTTGGGGCCTATCCTGACATTAAGGACTTCTTCAAGTTCTCAGCCTGTCCTTTACCAGCCCGGCCTCCATTAGATTAGGTGGGGTGAGAATGGTGTTATGCATACGGTTGCTGGTCTAAAGGAGTCTTTTGTACTTCTCTTGGAGATCAATAAAGAAGATCGACCTTTTTCAAGCCTTCTTGTCTGCGCAGAAAACATAAAATTCAGATTAGGTAGAACATAAGCAAAAGGAAACCCAAAATAGAGGCAGAAATGTTAGAAGGGAAATCTCACCCTTGATCCCAATACTCCGGGGAAAGGTCAAAATTTGGCTCTCAAAATCTTTGAGCTCCCATCCTCCTACGAAGAAGTACTACTTCTTCCAAGTCTTATTGGAAGTGGGTACTAAAGAGAGGGATCTGAACCCCTTGTCAAAAGATATGTAGAACTAGGCTTTGATATTATAGTTTTCTAAATGTAAATAACATTCTGAGCAAGACTAGTTAATCCTTTGGATTACTAGCCCCATTCTTTCGAGGTCAAATTCCACTATTTTCTAGGGCTTTCAGGCATTTTAGCGTAGAATTTTTATTTATCTTCATTACTCTAGATTTTTTTCTGATTTGTGTTTCATGGTTTATTAGAGTTTCTTTGATTGTTTATGACTATAACTCGATCTTCTAGTCAAGGTGATTTGTAGTGCGATTCAGAAATATAGAGAACTT
>CM018046.1:37500-110000 GCA_008638375.1 Nyssa sinensis | reverse complement strand
CCTAGCATTCTCTTTGCTTTGCCCTTGTATGGTATCTAAAAATAAAAATATTTGCTTCAGAACTGTATTATGATTGTTTGGTTTTCAATTTTGATTTATTAACTAGAGAAATTGGGAATAAACAAAATTAGAAACTGAAAAATCATGCAATAATTCTGAAACAAAATACATATTTTTGTCAAGTATTATCACATTGAATTATATATTAAACATTCAAATACCAGGGAAATGTTTAAATTCTTATATATGGGGATCTAATCCAATGCATAAATTGACTTGTCTAGTAATGACAAGAACTTTCCGAGTAGAAAAAGAAGAAGAAAAATAGTAAGTTGAAATTAAACAAAACAAAAAAAAACTTAATATTCAATGAGATGTTACAGTTGAGCCTAATTCAGGTTGCCTTCTGCATTTTGAAATATTAATGGTTTAATTATTTTTTTTCTGTACCTAAATCCAAACCTGAACTATTTGATGAGGATTCACAAACCTAATTACAGATATGAAAATGAAAATGAAAATGAGTGGACAAGATATGAAAACAACTAAACATGCAATATATAAATGTTTGATTAGATATAATTAAGTATTTCGAAATGACACCTTTGAATGATATTAAGTATATACTACTGTTGGTCACTGCTACTCCAATAAATACTCAAGCATTGTCTACTATCGCAATAACTTAAAAGATGAAATAAAATAATGTGACTCAAAATTCTTAAATGCAAGTTATTAGTAACAAATTACCCATAAAATGCCTCTCTGCTGCATATATAAGAGATATTTGGTTTAATAATATTGTAACATCATCTACACATATTTTTTAACTTAATAAGATGGCTATGTACATTTATATATATATATATATGATGGATAATAACGAGTATCGTGTTAGGAATATAATCACCTAATCAGGATTGGTGAGACACGAAAACAAATAAGAAAATGAATCTAAAATCACGCGCACACACAAGAACACAAAGCTTTACGTGATTTATCCCAAAATAGGGCTATGTCCATGGCTGCTACTGTTTCACTATGATTTGAAAGAGTTACAAGTTACAATAAGATGCGGCTCCTCAACAATAAATACATAAAATTAGGGCAACAAGAAAATAATGTTAAATACCAAAATACCCTCAAAAAAATTTTCCTAAGGAGAAAATCCCCTGAACCCCACCTTCGAGCGAGGGGTCTCCCGCTCCCCTGCAACCCTCCAACAAACTTATCGTGAAGTTGATTCTGCGAAGGAAGGACAAGTGTTCTGTACTTTCAAGATCCACATTACCCAACACATGAATCAGTGGACCTCTTTATAATTTCAGTTCCACTATCTGTGATCAAAATTCTCTTATATAATCCTCCACCACCCTTCCCCTTGAGGAAAGTTTTTTTTTTTTTTTATTTAATTAACTTAATCAAATAACTCAAAATAGTTATTTATCTAATTATTTTTGCTAGAAGATAGAGTTTTTGCTCTGTCAATTCACTATACTAAACTTCTGTTGCTTTCATTAATTATTTCCTTTCACAGAATTTTAATAACTAAATTGTTATTGTGGTTGCAGAAAATCAAACTTAGTTATAGTTTAGTTTATCTCCATTTTGTAAAAACGCACACTTGGTAAATTCAAGTGCCTCGTCCAAATAAATTATTAAAAATAGGCTACCAAACAATCGAAACATCATCCAAAAACTAGGGCTACATCTAATAGCAATCCAGCAAGAAATATTCTACACTATTTAATACACCAACTGCAAGCTTGACAATACTTTGGCCTATTTAGTAAACTAGGGCTAGCTCTATCGACTTCGGTGCTGTGATGCATTTTGCATTTAACTCTATTAATGCATTTTGTCATGTATGCATTGTACATTTCTATACATCAAGAATATTCATTGCTTTATTCGATACAATTTGGCTTTGTTTGATACGATTGTCAAGTTGCAACTAATATTGCGGTCAAAAAAGGCGAATAGATCATGGTGAATAAAATTCTCAATGTTAAAGTTGCAGAGTTTGATAAAGCTATGAGTATGGCTAGAAATCCTTACACAAGACAAAGCCTTCAAGCTAGAGTTGGCAATATTAAAAATGTTGTGGTTGAAAAAGCTTATTAACTAAGAACCCATGCCACACCTAGCTCTTACACTGATGCAATTAGAGGTAAAATCAAAACCGATACCCCACTTACTAAAATTTTTGTTCAAGATGTTAAAAATGGGTGGCTTTTAAGAATTGCAATAGTGAAACTTCGTTGCACTATGCCCATAGATTCTTTATACGAAGCTCTTGTGGGTGAAGGAGTTTTTGGTATTCAGCTTCGAGATTGTAGAGGGAAAAATGTTATCTTAATTTTTCCTTCCTCTAAAGATTTGAGATCAATGCTTAACCATGGGAAATAATGGTTATCCAATTGGTTTGAAGAAATCAATTAATGGAAAAAAGAAACTATTTTGGATCCATCACATACAATATGGATCAGTTGCTTTGGCATTCCTCTGGATCTTTGGAATTCAAGTACATTTCTCAAGATTGGCAAACTGTATGGTGAAGTTGTTACTCTTGATGATTTCATATCAAAAATAGAATCCTTTGTTTGTGGGAGAATCAAAATCATTACCAAGATTTTGGAATCCATTAACAAAGTTATCAATTTAGAGTGTAAGGGTAATATTCATCGATTGAGGATTATGGAAGAGCAGTTTGTTAAGCCATGTCTCTACAAGTGATCAAGGTTTGAAGACTCAAGTTCAGATTATTTTCAATCCCAGAATACGAATCATGATGAGAATGAAGCTCTTTCAACAAGGGAGGGGAATAACATATTCTATATCTCTAATGATGATGTGGTCAACTCGGTAGATGTTATAATTCCTCTACAAGCTCAAGATGAGGACATAGCTCACGCAGATCACTATCAACAACCCTACAATAGTGATGTGGCACACATGGAGGAGGAAAACTCATTTCAAAATAATGTCTCTATTATGGGAGAAACGAGGAGTCTCTCTGAAAATGGAAATAAAAATGACACATGCTGCGATGGATCATTGAATGTTGTAGTTGATGATAACTACAATTCAAATACAATAGTGGAATCACACTTGGAGACTTTAGGTATGGTTAGGAGCATTAGAAGGCCAGCCTCAAAATATCCAGGCATCCAAATTAAAGTTTTAATGGGTCCTGATAATGTTCAAAATCTTAGGCCTACCCTTCTTCAGCCAATTCATAATTATAATCCAAATCAATCTAGTTTAGTTGTCCACTCAACTCATAACTCTAACTCTACCCAGAATTGTTTAATGGCCCAACCTCATCTATTACCAACCCAATCCATAGTGCTTTGGTGACCTATACCCATTGCATTAATAATTTTTTCTCAGTTTTAGAAGAATCTTTGTATCCACTTTCTCAATTCAATTCAGTGGAAATTAGGTCTCAACCAATAATCCCTCTCCAGCGCTGAGCTTCATCTGAATCTAATATAATTGGTAGATTGAACTCTCACTACAAATGGAAGCAAGAAGGTCCTGTTTAGTGCTGTTGTAGCAATTTCATTATCTATTACTTCAACCGCATCTTCTAGAAAGAGAAATATGTTGAACAAAGCTCAAGTTACATGGGAGCTTGGAAAACTCCTTGAACTAGCATATGTTGGCAAGGACAATGAAGTCGTTAATAGAATTATGGAACTTAAAGAGAAAGATGAGAAACAATTTGCTCAAGGTTCTGGAATTTCTACTAAGTAATTATTTCTCCTTCTTGTGGTTTTGGTTTTTATTTTGTTATTAATGATTTTCATGTCTTGGAATATTTGGGGGCTTGGTAAGCTTGAAAAATGGGAGGAAATTGACGTCTTTGATCAAAGAAAAAAAAACGTGGATTTTCTTCTTCTTTGGGGAACCAAAAAATATTGTACTAATCATCAATTAGTGTAGTCTTTTTGGCCTTGGGATGACTTTGAGTTCTTAGCCGTGGACTCAAATGGTAATTTTGGGGGATTATTATGTGTTTGGAATCCCTCTAGTTTTCTGATGAAAGAATCATTCTATAACATGAACTTTATCTTAATTTTGGGTAAGCTTAAATCTAACTTTCTCTACTCTATTGTCAATGTTTATGCTCCTATTGAGTCTCGTGATAGGAAGCATTTATGGGAGGTTATAGAAAAATTGAAGCCTTCCTTTTGCAATCCTTGGTGCATTACAGGCGACTTCAATGAAATAAGAAACACAGGGGAAAGAAAATGATGCTCTCAAAGGGAAAAAGGCACGAGGGAATTCAATGAGTTTATCAACTCAATGGAATTTATTGAATTTCCAATGGTTGGTAGGAAATATAATTGGTGCAAGTCTCATTTTGAGAACAATTAGAGTAGGATCGACCATTTTTTAGTTCACCCGGAATGGATGGAGCTATTCAAATTCAAACTCTAGGGTCTACCAAGATCTCTCTTCGATTACTATCCAATAGTTTTAATGGAAGATCCTAGGGATTGGGGCCTAAGGCCTTTTAGACTCATAAATGCTTGGACTCTCCATCCCTACTTCCTTCCAATGGTTAAAAAATTCTAGTTGGACTTTTAGGTGGATGGATGGGCTAGCTTTAAGCTTCTCAAAAAACTTAAAGGTCTCAAGTCATCTCTAAGGAACTGGAACCTATATAAATTTGGTAATGTTGTGGAGAGCTTAAAGAAAATTGAAGACTAGTTTCATTCAATTGATATTTTTCCTGAGAATAGAATGTTAAATGATGATGAACTTTCTAAAAGTAAAGAGCTTTGTAGTGAAGTTTGGAATCTAAGCAGGATGTTGGAATGGCTATGGCTCTAGAAATCAAGAAAAATTTGGGCTTTAAAAGGTGATAAAAATACTCATTTTTTTCATTTGGTAGCATAAGGCAGCAATTGTAGAAATTTGATTAACTCTATTTTGGTCGATAGTTCTTCAGTTTCGGATCCTTCTAAAATGAAGGAAGGTATTATGAATCATTTCAAATCCATCTTTTTCTGATAAATGGAAGTTTCAACCAAACTAAAAGGGAGTTTTGATAATGTGCTTGACTGCAACTCTAATTTTTCCCTTGAATCTGAACTTTTTTAAGAGGAAATATGGATTGCAGTAAAGTCTTGTGATGGAAATAAAGTCCCAGGGCCCTATGGTTTTAATATGATGTGGGTGAAAAAGTGTTGAAAATATATCAAAAAGGATATCATCTAATTCATGAATGAGTTTCACAGTAATGGTAAATTGGTTAAGGGAATTAATTCCTTTTTTATTGCCCTAATCCAAAAAAAAGAAAAATCCTATTGGCTTGGGTGATTACCAGCCCATAAACCTAATTGGCTGTATCTATAAAATTTTGGCAAAGGTTCTTTCTCTTCGAATAAAAAAAGTTCTCCCATATATCATCGATGTTAATCAATTTGCCTTTCTAAAAGGAAGAAATATTCTTGATAGGATTCTCATTGCCAACGAGATGGTTGATTGGTGGAAGAAGAGTAACAATAATGGGATCATCCTTAAACCTGATTTTGAAAATCTTTCAATAGTATCAATTGGAATTTCCTTCTTAGCTTGAAGGAAAGTCTTGTGTTTAGGCCTAAACCGGTTTCCTAGATTAAATCTTGTATCTCTTCAGCAAGGATTTCAATTCTTGTTAATGGCTCCCCTTCTTCGGAGTTTGAGGTTAAAAGAGGGTTGTGGCAGGGTGATCCACTATCACCTTTCCTTTTCAATATAGCAATTGAAGGTTTAAATGTTCTTTTTAAAAAGGCTAAAGACCTGGACTGGTAAAAGGAATCTCAACGTTCCAATGGAATTAATATTAGTCATTTGTAATTTGCAAATGTCTCAATTGTATTTTGCGAAGCTGATTGGTCTGAAGTTACTAACATCAAAATAATTCTTAGATCTTTTGAAGTTTTATCAAGTCTCAAAATTAATTTTTCTAAGAGTGTAGTCTGTGGTGTAAGGTGTCTCTAATGAATTAGTGGTTGATATGGCTTCTTATTTGTAGTGTTTCAAGCAGGATCTTCCCCTAAAACACGTTAGCTCGCCTTTAGGCTAGTCCAAGGCTTAAGAAGACTTGGAAGCTAGTTATTGATAGCTTTAAAAGAAAATTGTCTACTTGGAAGAGAAGGTATTTATCCTTTGGTGGAAGAATATCTTTAATTAATCAGTTTTTCAGAGTTCGCCTTTATTCTATATGTATCTATATAAGATGCCAGCAGTGGTTGCCAATCAGCTTGATAGAATTCGAGAAAATTTCTTATGGGGTGGATGTGAACTAAAAAGGAAGGTCCATCTTGTCAGCTGGGAAAAAATTACAATGACCAAATGCATGGGCGGTTTGGGATTCAGAAAAATCAAAGAAAGGAACGATTGTTTTCTTCTCAAATGGTGGTGGAGATTTGCTTTCGAAAATGACTCCTTATGGGAAAAAGTTTTTTGTCACAAATATCGATCTCTTAAAGGTCTCTGGCTGCCAAAGGTAGGAAACTCTAAAAAATTCTCCAGAATTTGGTTAGATTTTCTCCTTGTTGAGTTCAAAAACTCCCCTTTATTCAATCTTTTTGCTAAAAATATGAATATTGTGGTTGGAGATGGTTGTAGAAAATCCTTTTGGAAGGATCATTGGATTGGAAATAATCCTCAGATGAACCTCTTCCCCAGGCTCTTCTCTTTATCTCAAGCTAAGGATGATTGTTTAAGGGTTCTGATTGGTGGAATGAATGATACTATAGAATGGAATTTATCTTTTCGCAGAACTCTTTTTCCTTGGGAAGAGGAAGAGTTATCTAGACTTCTCGACATTCTTTCCAGATCTCCTCTAATTTCCCCTCTTTATCAGGATAAAATTATTTGGAATGCTTGCCTCTTGGATCAATTCTCTATCAGATATTTGTGTCAATGTTTTGTATCCTCTTTTAGCTCTAGTATTCGAGTTATGGATGTTATTTGGATGAATGTCGCTCCTCTTAAAATTCAATTCTTTCGTCGTTGGATATATTTGAGCTCTTTGATTTCTAGTTGTCGAATTTTCCAATGGCTTTTCTAGGTTAGGTGTGGTGCTACAGATGATTTTGCCAATGACAATGTGCGCTAGTAGAGATGTTTTTCTACTTGCTTTGATACATATAGCTCTCCATTCTTTTCTCTCTTTTATTGATATCCCTCGTGTACTTCTGGTGCTCAATTTTCATCAATAAATTTTCTCTTCTTTGTTGATACAAAAAAATAAAAATAATATTCATTTCTTTGCTGATAAAAACAGAAAAACGACAAAGACATAAATTCCCTCAAACCACACCTAGCTTGACTGATTTGTAGTCTAGCATGTACTCCTGGTGTGATAAATAATAGGATAATACTTGACTTCAAATCAGATTGGAAAAATCTGAAACCAATGTTTATATACATCTCCTATTTTCTCATCCTCCTGCTCTAAACATTTTATTTGTTTCCATTTACTTTGATTTTCCAAAATTTCCTTTGTGTATTCCATTTACCAATGCCAATGTTCTTCCAACCAAACACATGCATTTATTTTTTCAAATTAATAACAAATATTATGATTCTAGTTATCACCAAACCTTATATTAATCACTATAAGAAAACCATGCCAGCTGTGTCGCCTAGAAAAACTACCTTCTTAGGTTTTCATTTCGAAAATGAAGAAACTCAAGGCTTAAATAAACATAATCTATAAGTGCAATCTTTAATTTAGACCAAAAAATAAACAACAAAAATGTAACTAAAAAAAAACATTTAACATATGGTGTATGCAAGAGTTCTCATCATGCTCAGTACTGATATATATATATATATATATATATATATAATATTAATTCTACTTACCTTAAATTACCAACAAAAAAAAATTCTTTTGGAGATGCAAGAGTTCTGAATCAGCTAATTAATAGGTCACCAACAATCCAATTTCTTAGTTTACTAAAAATATTGGCATATAAAGAAATTAATTCATTAGGAAATCAAGCAAAATATTGCAGCTTTTCCAATCAAAATTTTAATATTAATAGTAATGTAAATAGAATGAACTGATTTCCCTCAACATTTCTATTACTGCACATTTTTAACTTATATTATTGCAAGATTTTTCTTCAACTACTTACTTTCCCTTTTCTATGCAAAATTCTTTTGCTCAATAGTAATGTGACAAGACAAGTCTAAAACTCCACAATCCCTAGCTTTTTTTTTTTTTTAACAGCAAAAGGAGAAATGTACGTTATAGCTTGTTTAATGATTTCTAAGACACTACCAGTGGCACAATAAAGATCGAAATTAACAAGCTTTACATGGACTTGGATGTTGCATGATGATTAAAAATTGGTATTATCTAGAAGGCAAGAGATAGGTTATACAACAAAGATGCTATCTCATCCACATTTAAATTTGGAACGAAGCAATCAAAAAAAAATTCTATAACTAAGATTTCATTTTTTTTGCAACATGTTAGTTTTATACATGTTGACCAATTTTGTTTTTCCCTTTCCGTCTTTTTAATCTTGAAGACAAAAGAAAGAAAAGGGAAGATATCAATATGCCTCTCAAACATGAACTGAGCAACAGTGGATATCACCATTGGATTAAACAATGGCATGGACAAAATTAAATCAGTGGGAATGACTCGACTTGGGGCAATTTTGTAGGGCTTTGCCCTCTCTAATAAAATCTGGCTTTGCAAAAAAAAGAAAAAAAAAATTAAAGGACAGCCATAAATTAGTTAGATTGCAACATCTAAGGATGGGAACTCATATACGCACACACTTTCATAGTTTTGCCAAGATTTGTATGTAACTTAGAACTCCAGCTGACCCGGTGGAGTATTCTGCTTTTAGCTTTCAAATGTTTGTGTTATTTACCTTTTAATTGACATGCAGCAAAGGTAAATTTACTTGTAAAGGGATATAAATTAAGAGAGAGAGAGAGAGAGAGAGTTCATAGACGAAATTTTTTTATATTAGATAATACTATACACGTAATTTGGAACTCTTATGAACACCATGCAATAAAATGCTGAAGTGAAATTAAATTAAGCTAATGTTATAACTCGACAAAGTTGAGCTGTTTTGTTAGAGTTTTTCTTTTCACTTCTCCAATCACAGTATTGAAACCATATAGAATTGCCGCTACTAAAATTTGTTGGAAGGGAAAAGAAACAATATGTGTATGCATAAAAGGATTCATATTAATTTTTTAGTATAACATTATGAATGCAATGAAGCCATCCTACTTCAAATTACAAAAAATATGTAAGATGGCAATCAGATTGCATCTGTAAGTTTTTGATTTCCATATTAACATATTGTAAAAGCTGACCTCTCCAAGGTCTAACGGTCTTAATATAACTTGTTCTCAAACACCCACACACATATATAAAGGAAACTGTTATTTCCATTTATTCCAAGAACAAGGACTTCTTTTTTTTATTTTTTGGTTCTAAACGACTTCTGTTTTCATGAAAAGAATTTATTGGGTGTGTGTCAGTTTCAGAAGAGGAAGGTGGCTGGTGAGATAAAGAATCAATCAACAAAAAAGAAAACAGCTAAACAAGCTAGCAAGAATTAATGATAAATCAAGCAAACTAAGGGAGATGCGACCTTTTAAAAGCTCTGCAAAAATTCTGGGCAGTACCTGCAGGCGTGAACAACGAAGCAGCGACAAGAACAACAACCTACCAAAGGTACTAAAAACGAAAGAGAGAAATGGATGAACTTCAATTCCTGATGGTAGCTACCATTGTTCTGATCAGAAGAAGTCAGGAAAAATTGTTAGCCACCAAAGAACACTACAGAGAGAGAGAGTAACTGGAAAACCAAAGAAGAATATAAAGATGTTTGCTAAGTAACTCAGTGAAAAATAACCATCCCAAGGATACATATTAGGGATTGCAAGTCCTACAGAACCAAAACTTGAAAACATAAAATGACGGACATGGTGGATTTGTCTGTATTCATATATATATATATATATATATATATATATATATATATATGTATATATGTGTGTGTGTGTGTGTGTGTTATTATACACAGATTAAGCTATATAGTGGCAAATTAACCCCTCATCTATAAGTGGTGGGTGTTCCTCATCCTCCACGATGCTCTTTATTCACGGTGTTCTGATGGATCTGGAGTGAACCTTGTGCCTTTGGGACTTCATCTTCTTCAAGTTTTTGTTCGCACATTCTCTCTCTATGTTTTCATCTTTATAATTTTCAGATGTCCAAATCCAAGGACATGGATGACTTGCCTTTGTCGAGCAAATCAGATGGCATCGTGTTTATTGGGTTACCATTGTACAACCTTAGTTGGAGGGGAGGAACGGAAGAGGAAGAAAGGTGAGGAGGCTGATGTACCATTGTAGCACGGGGTATGGTGGTGGACGACAATATGTCACATTCGTCCGACTCCGATATGGGACACTCCATGTTCACGCCAAACAGCCTGAGTCGCTTTGCTGCAGATTTTCCATGGACCACCGGCACCGAGTCGAATACCAGAGGCTCAACCCTACCCCCACCTCTTTGCACTTGCACCATTCGTACCTGTGGTGGGGCAGCCGCTGCCGATCTGAGATAAATTACCGAACTCGAACAAGTGTTTACCACACTGTTGTAACCGTAAGGGCTACCACCAACACCATAGCTATAGCTACTCGAATGTGGTTGATGATTGGTGACGGTGTTTGGCTGTGGGAAGTGTGGGTGATCCCGTGAATTAACGGCGGCCTGAGGCTGCAAGTATAGGAGTGTACTCCGAGGATGGATAGAACGGTGGAAGGACAAGTGATGGGGAAGCACTGTTGGGGGCAGCTCGGGGACGTTGGGGCGGCTCCTCCAATCGATGTACAAACGGTCTTTGCCCAACTCACCGACGCCCCGCTGGAAGGATACAATATCGCCGGCATCGAGCTTCTTATCCTTGACAAAGCGGCTCCAGCCTTTAGTCATGACGTAGCTTTGGCTGCTATTCCAGTAAGAATAGCGGAATCGCCAGGGCTTCCCATTTCGATCCTCGAAATTCAGGAGGAGACCCTTTTCGTTTGTGGATGAATCGAGCGGGAAATATTTCTCCGCGTGCTGTTTGGGGATGACAAGTCGGTTGAGCTTGCCGACGTCGCTGGGCGTCACGACCTTATCGAACATATGTTCTCTCTCCACGACCAGGCCAATACTCGCGCTTCCTCCTCTTACTCCCAGGGCCTCAGACGAATCTCCACGCCTGACATCATTAGCATTATAAGCATCATCACCATAATTACCATCGTCATTTGCAGGAGATGAGTCCATGAGCTCCTGCTTTCCAGCTCCGTCGTAGCAGTAGCCGAAGAGACTTCTCTCCTCTTGAGAGGATTCAAATTTGTTCTCCAGCCAGCCCTGTTGGTCTTGGTTGGTCAGAGGAAGAAGGCCTTTGTGCTGTGATGAAGAGGAAGATGGGGAAGAAGAAGAAGTGTGAGAAAGAGGGAGCTTAGCTCTACTACTCGTCTGGTCATCTTCGTAAAGCCCATCTCTTGTTGCCAGAAAATTCATAATCTGTGCCTCCAATTTCACCTTCTCTTTGTGGATCTACTACTACAGAAGATTATGATTAGGAAAGAAGTATCAAAGTGGGTGTTGTGGGGTTTCTATTTCTCTCTTCTTCTTCTTTGTTTTTTTTCTCTTATTTTTAACTCTAGGGTTAGAGATATTTCTCCAAGATTTTCTGAGACCCAAAAGAAACAGAAAGGAGCTCTCATTACAATGAGGGTCGGTGCTTTCTTCTTTGACCAAGAAGACTCAAAGAAGATTCATAGAGTGCCCAGTTATTCTTCTTCTTGTTGTTGACCTTGGAAAGAGATTATATGTGGGTAATTTTTCTTAGAGGTGCCTCCCCGGAAGCTTCTCAAGTTAGGCGATTGCCCTTGAAATAATTCTTGATTCTTAGAGAAAGACTTTATACGTAGCATAGGAGGGAGGGAGGGAGGGAGGGAGGGAGGGTCCCGCGAAGTATCTGATAGGGCTCATGTGAGCTTGTCCCTGTCATCATCCTGGGTGCTATGCTTATTTTTCCTTGCGATAAGGCCAGCTGTTTTGGAAAGCACGAGCATCGATTTCTAATTTTTATATATTTATATATATATATATATATATATATATATTTGCGCAATTGGGCTTTGATTATTATCATTTTTCTGCCGCTTAATTTTTAACTTTCAACTCTAATTAAGAGAGATTATACAATCTTAATTATACAACCTGCAGGCTGCAACTAGATAGACGTAGAGTATTGTATTGACTTGCTGTGTACGGACCACCTTAATATATAGGTAGAAATTCAGCTAATCCTGATACCACCGGCGATAAATGGTCCATCCAATAAGATTACTGTTATGAATATCTACATGAGTGGGGAAAAAATAAAATAAAATGAAACAAAAAGGGCAGGCCGGCGGTCTATTGAATAAGATCAAGACGTATCTCATTTTTTTTCTTTTTTATTGTTATTTTAAAAAAAAAAAGGTGTACTTGATGAAATGGTTCCTGTGGTCCATAGATCACTTCGTTAATTATTTTTCTCGCTCAATACAGTCTATCTCAGGACCACCTAGCCAATTTTCAAGCCATGCTAGCTGTTTATATATGGTCCATATATGGGTTGGAAAAGGCCAAAAGGGTCTATAGTTGGAAAACAAGCATGCCGTGGTATATAATCAATCTTTTAATTATTGCAGAATATCTCTACTTTTTGACTATTTGTATCAGGTATATTCATTTAAGTCCATAACATCTCTACTGATTAACCAAATGAATTTTTTTTTTTTGAATCCGTTTTACATTTACTTCAATTTGATTACTGTTTGTTGTGAAGTCGTTAGTAATTAATTACGCATACATATTAACTCTCATTCTTCTTCTGCATACCACTATTCCTCTATTGCATGATCGTGTTCCAAATTCTCTGAGAGCCTCATTTCAAGCATATATATATCCTTCATTAGTTCAAGTCGTTAAATGAGTTCAGATATCAAATTGTATTTATGATACCATCTGTCAAATCATTTTTAATTTTAGGCCACAAAGAAAATTGTGTAATTGATTAAAATTGACAACCTGGATCATCTGTAATTTGTAGGACAATGGGGGGATTGGATAGCTACCCAATTCATGGAGCTTACCTACTCAGGTTCCATGGATGGGATTTGCTGGCTCTTCCATGTTCTACATGTGGGGCTATCCACTTAAAGCTGTGTTTGACTTTTTAACACCAAACTAAATCAAAATTGGTCATAGCCCATGGTACAAGCATCATAATTCAAAATTCATCCTATGCGAATTAGAAGACGTGAGCGACCTTTAAGCCGTACTTAAACAATTAACAAAGATTAGTTGATAATAATAGGAACATAATTTAGTATGCAGAAGCAATGTACGAAATACACAATTGGAGTGTTCCGTAACTATACAATTACATGCCAAAACTTGTAGGAGACATTTAACAAAAGAGCCTTAATCTATTACAGCAAAATAAGACTAAGTCCAATCCATTTACATACAAAAAGTGCCCGCGAATAGGCTCCCTCACTTGGAAGTTGTCCACACTATTGTGCTTCCTAGTCGTCTTATCCTAAAAAAAGGGTAATAAAATTAGGATGAGCTGACTTAGCTCAGTAAGTAAATTCATCACTCTGCTATGGGTTAAAAAACGTTATGTGAACAAATGACGATAAAGGATTCAAGATTTAAATGGTATACTTTATCAAATCGAAGTTAAGTAAGTTCACAAAGGTTTCCAAAGCACAAATATGTTCAACCAATAAAGTCAACCAAATATTGGAATAACAGATTCAACTTTTAGTTGCCAATCTAGACATGGATTTTTTCTTTCTATACATGTAGTAATGTGCACAAAGGAAAATTCCACAATCACAAAAAGGATTGCCATCAAAGGAAAGTGTAGATCAAATACTTCGCTTGGCACATATGAAAAACTAATGATATGGAATTAATCACAAGTCAACCTTCTAGAATTGTCCCCCTTTACGGTGTATATTCAAGTACACCACTTCTTAACACTAGGTTTCCTTGAATAGCACCAAGAGCTCTTATAATAATATAATAGCACATATGATCCCCTTAAAGGCCAACAACATAATGTCGGTATTATAACCTGACATAGGTAAAAAAAAAAGGCCATCGGTATTTATAGAGAAATAGAGTGCATTGTAATAAAAACAATTTCGAATGCACACAAATGGGGTTCAAAATCATTCATAGATGCCGTAAAATGTAAGATCACAATTGTCGAAAATAAGAGTGTCATAGTAGATCATGAGCATCCACAACAAAATGAGTCATAATAGATTTCAAATATTCACAGTAAGGGAGTCATTGTAGATTGCAAATATCCACAACAAATGAGTCATCGTAGACTACAAATATCCACAACAAGATAATGAGTTACAAGGATAAAACATATGTATCATATAAGGACACACTAGATACAAAGTTGTGGAATTAAGACGAATAATGAAAACATATTAGAAAGAATAGGCTATTAGTAGTTACAAAAAATTTGATCATAATGGCAATTAAAGAAGTTCTACACTTTAGAGTTCAGTTTCACTTACCATAAAGAGCAATTCCCTTTTCAATAACGGTTTTCTCTTTATCCTTTGTAGTTCCTATAATCATAGAGTATCATAGAGTTCAATGTCACCATCTGATACACTTAACTTAGTTTAAATGATAAATTGGTTTGGATTTTAGTCTAGTGGACTATATTTTTAGGTTTTAGGACTTATAACTTTGAAGGCGGGTCCCTTCTCATTCTCTTATACTCTTGTGGTAGCTTATTTCATCCTTAAATATGTCTTAAAAATTATCAAATTTTCATATCAATATTTTTAATACCTTATTTGATGAAACAAACTCCATTGTTGAGTTTGAAACATCGAAAAACCTTAGGGTATATACCCTCGCAGTCTTCAAAGGTCATTTGGTTGCTTAATTAGGCTTTTAGGAATTATTTAGAATTTTTCCAATTCATTTGTTTATGTATTTGAGAATCTAATTTTTCCAAATGAGGCCCACAATTGGATCCAGAATGTCAAAAAATTATATGTTAGCCTCTTTCAGATCTTAGTAATTTGGCTTTGTATAGCTCATTTTATGCTAACAAGTAGCTTTTCATATTTTATAGCAACATTATTGTAAAATTTAGGGCATATTCATAATTTTTAAAGCTCTAGAGGTATTTTCATAATTTTTAAAAATTTAGTGATCCAAATGTAATTTTTATTATTTTTTAGGGGAATAAATTTTCAATTTTCTAGGAAATAGTATACCTTTTTAAAGTTTAAGGGTCAAATTGTAAACTCTAGAAGTGGTATGATAAACTCTAGAGGTTTTTCACTTTCTAGAAGTATTTCCATAATATTGGTGTCATTTTGTCCTTTGAAGGGCATTGTGGTAATTTTGGCGTAATCCTACCCAAAATATGTCATTTTGACAATTTGTGGGCATACATGTAATTTTCGTGCCATTTTACCCATATGGGATTTGTTTGGTTATTTTAGCCTATAGGGATAATTTTGACCTTTTATGTCTTAGTAGCATTTGTTTTTAATTTTCATGTCCCAGGATTTTCTACAAGATTAGAGGTGATATAGTAACTATAAGTGTACAAAAAAACTTACCTATTATCATTCCTCTCTTGTTTCAAGGAGTTTCCTTAGTGGCTTCCAAGGAATTGCCTTTCTTGTGCATAGGAAACTTTCTAAATCTTGTTTTTTTTGCACATTTAGCATTACTATAGGCCTTAGATCCATAGGAATCATTGCAAACCCTTGGATCAAACCTCTTTCCTTTAACTATAAATAAAGTCCCTTGGTCACCATAATAAAGGAAAAAAATTTAGGATTCAGAGTGTTCTAGTAATAATTATCTCTCTCTCTCTCTCTCTCTCTCTCTCTCTCTCTATTTTTTTGAAGCTTTGTTCTATACAACCCAGAATTCTACCCAACACGAGACAAGGTTTCACACAATTGAGGATTCAACTTCAAGGAGTTCAAGCCAACTTTATTTTTATTCTCGAGAATATTGATATTTTTGTTGATTCTGTCATATATATTATTATATACTGTTATGCGCACTTGTTGTTTGATTGTTTCATGGCAAGGGGTGCCGATCCAAATATGGCAATCAAAGGCTTAAAGTTTATTGATGCATTAAGCAAGGCAGTTATTTTACTTGCATGGTATAAAGGTTTTCACGTGTGAGAACAATTTTCTCATACGGTATAAAGTTTTCACCTATGAGAATGGAGTGGTAGCTTTTACTCATATGGTATACAGGTTTCACTTATAAGGAAGGTTTTGCTCATATGGTATATATCACGCCCCGAATTTTCACGAACCCGGGGAGTGAAGGAAAACAATAAAGAAAAGGAAACTAACGACAATCTAAATGGATTCAATTAAACATGCATTCCTTTCCTTCAATTCATAAACACATGAAATACATTCGATAGACATATTGTTCACATCAGTTGGGCTTAAGCCCTTACATCTCAAAACGTGCCCCATGGGCCAAATACACTTCTAAATCCTTTCCCCTTCTTTTTGTCAAGATATCATCAAATCTCATGTAGTAGGGGCGTCATCTATAATATGATATCTCATGAATGGGTCAGTTCAACTGCTGGTATAATACAATGCTAATGCAAGGAACAAAATTAAGGCGTGGCATGTGCAAGTGTACATTTATATCTACATGTCATCCAATATCATCAATGCGATGCATGTACAATATGCGGGACGCACCCATGTAAACTCCATGTCACACCCATGTCTCACTTTACGGTCCTTTCCCGCTAGCATGAGTACCACCTGTATGTCTCACTTTACGGTCCGTCCCCACTGGCATGAGTACCAATGACAGGATTTGGGTTTTTCCCCACAAGATCTACACCTTCATAATGCACAGCACCAAGTGCTCAACCCACACTATGTTCCAAGGAATCACACCATGCCAATATGCTTTGATTCTACCATGCCATAATGTAGTTTCAATGAAGCATTTTACCAATACGTGTAGCATGTTGTAAACAATGCATTATACTTGCAATAATAATGGCATTTAAATCACACAATTCCATCCACATGTATGCATGCTATTCACACTCAATTTAAACACATGCTCAAGTTACATATTTAACAATCTCAACAATTCTCGAAGAACATAAATCACACACTAAGCCAACACAGGGAATGTACATATAGTCATGGTCAACATTTATCACTTCACCAAATTCTCGAGAAACACGTAAGCACATAAACAATCGGCTAAAAATACGAATCATGAGATTAACTTGAAAATCAATCCTAAACTTAATCCTATTCCTTACTTAGCAAAATATCATACCTGATGGGTTGGTCTCAACCCTAAGAAACTGTGCTTGCGATGTAGTCGAACTAATCAATAAGAATGTAGTCCCCTTCTCACTGTCTCCAACCGGAAGGTCTAAACTGTCTTCTCCTTGCCCTTCGGTGTTCCTAAAATCATTGCGACACAACTTAGTCTATCTCTACTTGAATTATGCTATTCATCAAATTTTATGTTTTTATATCATAAGCTCCTATTTTACTAGAATAAACTCTATCATTGGGTTTGAAACGTCGAACAAAGTCGATTTAGGCTTTTGCAGAATTAAATTCGAGCATCTGTACTAAAAAAGGTAAAATGGTAATTTTGTCATTCTTGCCCCGAACCCTATCGTGGTCCTCAGAATGTTCCATATATCTTATATATAATTTTCTAAGTCTTTTGGATTTCATTTGGTATCTACTTTTGATCATCGGGACATATCGATCATTTCTTATTTCATACGTTGACTGTTCTGGAGTCTTAATTGTGCTTAGGACAATTTATTATATCAGATTGGCCTTTATTTGGCCTCTACTTTGTACTTACCATGCTCAGGGGCATTTTGGTCATTTTACGTTCTGTGGAACTCTATCCCTGATTCAACATTTAATTATGTGTACAGTATCACGAGTATCTGGGCTTCTATTGATATTAATTTTGTCCCATTTGGACTTCATTTGGACTTCGTATAGCATCAAGGGCATTTTGGTAACTTCACATGTTGTATAGCTAATTTTCGGGACCTCGGTTCACAAAATGGACCTCACTATTAGGTCCAGAATGTCCGACATAGTTAAATTGGACTATCTTTTATATTCAATTAGCCCTAGGTATCACACTACAAAAAAAAATAGTTTTTGCGACGCGCATTATTGTGACGCATGAAAAGCATCGCTAAAAGTCACTTTTAACGACGCTCAGTAGTGTGTCGCGAATAGTAGGGAAAAAGTAAAAAAAAAAAAATGTGAGTCTGGAGCGAAAAATTAGGCGCCAAACTATTAGCGACACACATTGGACCTTTAGCGACACACATTAGCGTCGCTAATATTGGCGACGTGCACACAGGCGTCGCAAATAGCTTCATTTAATAAAACGGTGGCGTTTTACTTCCATTTAACGACACACAAGGCTTATTAGCGATGCCCACTGTGCATCGCTAATAAGTCCCCCATTTTTAACGAGCCACTGACCCAGTTTCTTATTCTGCTCCTCTTTGTTTCCCTAATTTTTTCTCACTCTGTCTCTGTCACTCTCTAATATCAAGCTCGATTCTGACGGCGGTGGAAGGCCCATTCGGCGACGGCGGTGGACGGCAATCCTATTCGGCGACGGTAGATTTTTAAATTTTATATTCGTTCGTTCTATTTTCGCGAAGATCTGTCAAATCTGCATCATTTTTTTGTGTTTCGGTTTAGATTTGTTTTTTTTTTTTTTTTTGTTTGTTTTTGTGTTCATTAGCCATGACCAAACTCCATAGGTGTTTGTATGTGTGCCATTTTTGTTAAAATTTGTGTTGTCATTATACTTCATCTAATTTTCTATTTTAAGATGTAATGTCTTTGAAATAAGCTTTAGGGTTTTAGATCTGAGCTTTGTATGTGTGCCATTTTTGTTCAAATTTGTGTTGTCATTATACTTCATCTGATTTTCTATTTTAAGATGTAATGTCTTTGAAATAAGCTTTGGGGTTTTAGATCTGAGCTTTGTATGTGTGACATTTTTGTTAAAATTTGTGTTGTCATTATACTTCATCTGATTTTCTATTTTAAGATCTAAGATTGGCTTTATTTGTTTAGATAATATTCAGTTCTAAAGAATCTGGCTTGGTCTGGGAAAGTGGGAAGGTAACTCTCATTGGAAGCAAATTAAATGGTACAAGTTTGATAATAATAATAAAAAAAAAACTTTGGTAGTTCAGATGCTCTTGGCTAGTGCTGCCAATTTTCTTTCATAAAGACTTTGAAACTGGGGTTTTTGGTTCAAATAACAGATATATTATAAAATTTTTGTTATTAGAATCCTTCTATAAGCCTCTCAAATCGATCCATGTCATTACAATCATATATATGTGTGTGTGCAGGTGGTGTTGTTATGATCAGTGTGTGAAGGGAACTTAAGTCCCATCCCAGCTAATCCATTTTACATGTAACCCAATTTTTTTGGACATTTATAGATAATAAATAAACATGGTCTTAGACTTCTAACTCCCACTTATTCTCCAAAAGTGTGACTGATCGTTACAAATTCTATTCTTCATTATAAATCGTAGGTAATTATTTTTTTATAATTTAAAAAAAAATATTTGGTAAAAAATCGTCACTTTACATCTTATAATAATATATAATAATAATGTGAAGCCACAGTTTTGCTGAATAACCTAACTATCTCTCATATTGTTTTGGAAAAGATAGACAAAAAAAAAAAAAGTGGAGAGAGAAGAAAAATTGAAACCTTGAGAGTTCTATGGAGGTGTTGAGATGGAAATTATACACGTGGTAAACTTGAATTCTATGGAGATGTACTAAAAGTCACTTATCTTTTTCTTCTTCTTTTTTTTGTTTTTTTGATAAGTAGAGTATATTATTAATGAAAAAATGTGCAACCTGTGTACACAAGAATAATAACAATCCCAACCTAATGCACTAGCTCAATCTCCTTAGGTAATGCCAATTTAGAAGAAAAAAATGTACAATGTCATAATAACTATAATCATAAACTTGTCTACGATATCTCGTTAATATTTTCCACCTTGGTCTTTTTTTTTAATTAGTAAAAAAAAATATTATTAATATAACCAACAATGTACAAGATATACAAAATAATTACATCAGCAAAGGTTCGGTACACAAGTATCATTGCTTACCAATCTTGTTTCAATAAATTATATAACACCTAAAATTGGTTGAAATTTGAATACCAAATCCACAACTCCTTCACCACTTCACTTGTCTTTGCCCACAAAATTACCTTTACCATAATCCTTTCAAGGACCTCCTCCCATCTTGGCTGAATTGACTCAAAAATTATCATATTTGTTTTATTTTAAATATGACATATGTTAAATATCTTTCTTTAGTGTTTTGTAGGATTTTAGTCAAAAAATTCCTTGAAATCTAGACATATGAGTGCATTTGGACCTTTTTCATGTATGTGTTCATTCAACATGTATTTTTCCATGGCTGTGTTTTTTCCCCTCTTGTGTTTCATGCATGTGTTCATTGAACTGCAACTTGAACCCTAATCCCTTGCTCCTGAGTTCCTCTAAACAATAATTTTTATTATTTTTTTTTGTTTTAGCTGCCAAGTAATAAGAGTTCTTGAGGCCTATAGATTGAGAGATTAACTAAATACACCTGACCTATTAAGTCAGTTAGTGGTTTTAGGTAGCAATTGATTTGCTTTTGTTGGTTAAGTTGTTGTTGCCAGGTGCCAAGTAAATAATTCTTGATGAATGACCTTAATTAATAGATAAAAATTGAAAGCTAGGTGCTTTTACTTGTTAGCAACCAAGATCAATATATTTTGTATTGGCATTTTCAATACTGTTGTTAATGTTTTTTAAAGCAAAACTCAGTCTGACAATCAGAGTTTGCACTTACACTAATGAATTTTTTAATGCATTCATGTAAGCCTAGCCCCGTTCGGGAGTCATTTTCATCACATGTGAATCTTGTCGCAAAATTTATTCGCGATTGGGCTCGTGTGTATGAAAATTGATTCTTGAATTATCAAGAGAGGACAGTTCGGGAATGCATAAATCTACATTGCAATCAATAGCATAGATGCTTGAATATTTCACTATGATAAAATTTTAAGACGGTCTCCTATTGTTCTCTAGGTATATATTTAGGCGTGCTAACGTCTATCTCATATACTTGGAGAACCGTGGGGAGATGCTGCCGAAATTTTGTCCAAGTAGAATCAAGCATTTGATTTGCTGCTGATTGCAATGTAGATTGTGCATTCACGAATGGGATAGGACCACATTACCCTTTATAGAGGAGTTGGAGGTGATAGGATTCATGTTTCATATTTATAACGAGTATCATTTTTGACTTGTATTAGGTAGACAAAAATGGATAAGAATTGGATGGACTTAAGGGGCAGGCATTTGCCAGGGTATGTGAAGGGGATCAAAGATTTTATTGAGTTTGCTCGTGCATTTGCAGATGGAAGAAATAGGATAAGATGTCCATGTAGGAGGTGCAATAATAGGGATTATATGCACATAGATGAGGCCAAAGAGCACCTACTCGAACACGGGATGGACAAGAGGTATACGTGTTGGGAATTTCACGGGGAACGTCGTGACGTACGAGTGGTATTTGATGACGATGAAGAAGAAGACGATGATGACTTTGGTGATAATGTTGGGGTTGGTTACGAAGGCTTGCCACAAATGCTGGCAGACTTGCAAGGGGCAACAACTGGGGCGAGTAGTCACAGGAGTGACACGGGACAATTGACCGCGTTTGAGTCGTTGTTGAGAGAAGCAAGGCAGCCGTTATAGCCGGGTTGTGATAAGTTTTCGAAACTGGACTTTCTCGTGAAACTCCTTCATATTAAGACCACCAACCGTTGGAGTAACAAATCAGTTAATATGGCCATTGAATTGATTAAAGCAGCGCTTCCTACTGGGGAGACCCTTTCGAAATCATATTACGAGGCAAAAAGAATATTAAGATATTTAGGCCTCGGGTATATTCCCATACATGCTTGCAAAAACAATTGCATGTTATTTTGGAAGGAGACTGAACAATGTAAGGAGTGTACGGTGTGCCATGAACCCAGGTACAAGCTGAATGAAGGAAAGAGCAAGACAATTCCGCACAAGGTGCTGAGATATTTTCCTTTAAAACCGAGGCTACAAAGGTTGTACATGTCTCAAAAGACGGCAAAAGATATGCATTGGCATAAGGAGAAGTGTGTTGCTGAGGAAAATGTATGTAGGCATCCGGCATATTCACAAACTTGGGTTGAGTTTGATACAAATCACAAATGGTTTGCAAATGAGCCGCGTAATGTACGACTTAGGCTGGCTAGCGACGGTTTCAACCCGTTCAGTGACATGAGTAATGCCTATAGCATGTGGCCGGTGTTGCTTGTACCGTATAACTTGCCACTATGAAAATGTATAAAAGAACCATTTATCTTCATGTCGTTGCTTATTCTAAGGTCGAAGTCTCCTGGTAACGAAATTGATGTGTACTTGCATCATTTAGTGGACGAGTTGAAGGAATTGTGGGAGGTGGGAGTGGAGGCATACGACGTCTCTAAGAATGAGACATTTTAATTGCATGCAGCGTTACTGTGGACCATAAATGACTTTCCAGCATACGGGAACTTGTCTGGGTGGAGCATTAAAGGGTATTTGGCATGTCCGGTTTGCAATAAGGATGCATGTTCCCTACATTTGTCCAATGGGAAGAAGATATGCTACATGTGCCATCGTCGTTTTCTACTGCCATCACATGGCTGGTTAAATCGGCAGAAGCATCTGTTTGATGGACAAATTGAGCGCAGATTGTCACCTCCATTGTTGTCTGGCAAAGACATGTTGGCGCAATTGGCAGTCATCCAACCAATGAGGTTTGGGAAGATACCGGGTACTAAGAAGAGGAAGCGTACTAATGTGGACTTAAATTAGACGAAGAAGAGCATATTTTTTGATTTGCCGTACTGGGAGACCCTTAAGTTGAGGCACAATTTGGATGTTATGCACATCGAGAAAAACATCTGTGATAATGTGCTAGGAACTGTAATGAACATTGAAGGGAAGACGAAGGATACTGTTAAAACCCGGTTGGACTTGCAAGAGCTGGGAATAAGGAAAGAACTGTACCTAATACGTAGCGGTGATAAATATATCGTGCCTCCTGCACTGTATACGTTATCATCCGCAGAGAGAATGAGGATTTGCGAGTGGTTTAAATCGGTGAAGTTCCCAGATGGATACTCATCGAATATATCTCGGTATATAATGTTATAGATAGGAAAATATCCAAATTAAAGAGCCATGACTGCCATGTCCTTTTACAACGACTTCTTCCGGTTGCACTACGTGGATATCTCACCAATGACATATCGACTACATTGACTAAGTTGGGCTGCTTCTTTAGAGAATTATGTGCGAAGACGTTGAATGTGGAAGTACTTGAAAAGCTCGAAAGGGATGTTGTTGTGATCCTCTGTAAGTTGAAACAAATTTTCCCTCCAGCTTTCTTTGATATAATGGTCCACTTAGCTGTGCATTTGCCTTATGAGGCAAAAATTGGTGGACCTGTCCAATGTCGTGGGATGTATCCAATAGAAAGGTACATTTAATTTTATGAATTTTGTTATTTATCCATCCTAACTATTTTAATGTATAACTGATTAATTATCAAAACAGATATTTGCACACATTGAAGCAATATGTGCGTAACAAAGCACGACCAGAAGGGTCAATTGCTAAGGCTTACGTTGATGCTGAATGTCTCACTTTCTGCTCTATGCATCTTGAAGATATTGAGACAAGGTTTAATCGTCAAGAGCGAAATTATGATAGATGTCCAAGGCAGCAACGAACTGGCCTTGCGGTGTTTAATCAGAATGTGCGGCCAATAAGTGCCCGTAAATATGAATGGTGTCATCCTCAAGACTTGGAAAAAGCCCACTATACCGTGCTCAACAACTGCAATGAGACATTGCCATATTTTAATTAAGTTTATCGAAATCATTGCAATACTACGTTAGTATACAAATATAAGTTACATATAACATATCTCATCTTATGCAGTGAGCATACGATCGAGCTTCAGAGAGAACATGTATCAAGTTCTGATCTAGAGCAAAGACAACAAAATTTCTTTCCAAAGTGGTTCGGAGAACGTGTAAGAATAGGTTTCAATTAATTGTAATTGTATTAGTTAATGCATTTGTATTCAATTAATTTTGTACTTGTACTGAATTAATAGATGAAGCTATTACGCCACCAACAATCTCCTAAGGCGTACAATCAATTATATTCCTTGGCATGTGGTCCTGATCAAAGGATATCTCGCTACACAAGTTTAATTGTTGATGGTGTTCGATTTCACACGAGGGAACGTGAGGTCAGTCGGCGAACACAGAATAGCGGGGTCCTTGTTCAAGGAGATGGTGACGGAGGACAAACTGTAAAGTACTATGGTGTTTTACAAGACATCATACAGTTACATTATTGCTACGGTCATTCTGTGTATATTTTTAAATGTGATTGGTGGGATGTAACTAATAAGAAGACTGGAATGCAGATTGATAAGCACTTCATAAGTGTTAATACGTCACGTACGGCATTTAAAGATGATCCGTATGTTTTGGTATCGGTTGCAAAACAAGTTTTCTATTTGAAGGACGCAAAAATAAGAGGTGATTGGCATGTTGTCCAAAAAATAAAAACTAGAAATGTTTATGATGTCCTAGAAGTTGGCGAGGGAGATGAAGAGTTGGAGAGGATTGAGGAGACACTACAAGAAGAGTCTCAAACTGCCCACGATGGTGTTGTCCGGCATGATCAGGAAGATATTAATTCGTATCGGTTGAATAGAACTGATGTAGAACCAGTTCATGTCGTAGCTTCCGACGTCACCAATACACAATTAGATCCGAGGGATGCAACGTTCATTAATGATAATGATGACGAGGAAAGTGATTTTGATGATGATACATTGTTAAAGTATTGTACCGAGAATGAAGAAAATTGAAGTTCAGATGATGATACAAACTCAGATGAATAATTGTAATAGGTGTTACATGTGATCAGATCAAGTGTAATGGATTTTCAATTTTATGATGTAATGGATTGTCGATTTTATGATTTAATGGATATTCAATTTTATGATGTAATGGATATTCAATTTTATGATGTAATGGATTTTAATTTTTATGATGTAATGGAATTTACTTTTAAACTTTCTTTTTAGATATGGTTGGACTAGGATCACGTAGACGAGCAGCCCCGGTGGACCCATCGACCCTTTCCCCTTCCTCTGTAGGATCAACCGATCCTACCATTGATGGTATGGATAGTTCTATTTTGTATTAATGATTATATAAATATGGTACTAATTGTTTCTATTTTATTGTTTCTAAAGCTTCGACCACCACCTCTAGACGAGGGCGCGGTAGGTCGTAGAATCAGAGTTTGCAGACACAGATGGAGGCAGCAGGGGGCTCACGACTTCGGATTGAGCTACCTGAGGGCTTGCAGAAGCCCGTTGGTGGGTGGGCACAGCAGTTCACCATAGAGGTCGGCATCATTTTCCGACTACGCGCCCCACTCCATATTAGTGACTGGAGTCTCGTCACTCAGGTGGAGCTATGGGATATTCATGCGCAGATCCTGGTATGTCTTTTATTATTGTGTTGAACTAAATTTTAACATTTCTAATGCCGTAATGTTTTGACAATGACATGCTTTACAGGGGAAGTTTGACATCGATCTCCACCTACCTCACGTAGTGAAGGCAGTGGACTGTTACCCGGGAGTCCGTTTCAGGGATTATCGACACCGTCTCCACATGCATTACGAGGCAGAGGTGGCAGCCGGTAGAGAGCCCCGCAACAGACCCTATAGGGGGTGACGGTGGAGGATTGGATGTTACTGTGCGACCGGTTCGCAAGTGATGCATTCCAGGTAAAAATTGTCAAAATTACTTTTATTGTCTGGTTTAAATTAGTATCATTTATACTAACCTTCTTTGT
Organism: Nyssa sinensis; assembly: GCA_008638375.1. Lineage (NCBI taxonomy): Eukaryota > Viridiplantae > Streptophyta > Magnoliopsida > Cornales > Nyssaceae > Nyssa > Nyssa sinensis. The sequence continues at coordinate 83,839 of CM018046.1, read as the reverse complement.
TTTGGCCGAGTGTAGGAACTGAGCAGGAAGAATAGCGAGAGTAGAAGCAAGCAAAAGGTAACCCACTGTGGTGGATCACGTTCTTTTGTACAGTATAGGCATGATATGGTAAGTTAATAAATGTATCAAGTTCTTATTGTATAATCTATTCATGAAATCAATCTTCACAAGCTACTATTTATTTGCTCCAACGAGACCAGGACACCGGTGCACCACCCAACCCCATTGATTTGTGGCACAAGACGCACTACAACCCCAATAAGGGTTGGGCTGGGCCTGAAGCACAGCGGCTTTATGTAAGTTTTTATGTAACTTGCCACGGTATTACTAATTTAATATTAATCTAAAGTTATAAAAGTAGTAACATATATTTATGTTTTTATAGGAGGAGATGGTTTGGCTGCGTGCTCAGCCTACAACTGAAGGTCAGGATCCGCCGACCGATGACCAGATACGAGAGACTGTTCTGGGCAAGAGGCGTGGCTATGTACGTGGCTTAGGGACTGGGATGGCGCCGACGACATCGTCCTTTGAGAGTGATGCTAGGGCACACGCAGCCACTGAGGCAGTTCAACGAGAGAATGTAGAGCTGCGGCATAAAGTAAATAGCCTCGAGGAGCGATATTCCCAGCTAAAGGCTCTTGTGCAGACGATGCTCAGCCAACAGCGTGACTCTTCACAACCTTGGTAAGTTTTTAAAATTATATACTTTGGTGGATTTATTATTTATAGAAAATTTTACGTAAACCCCATCACACCCCTCACATATGATAAAATAGACTTGCACGAACATACGGCACTCGGTTCGGATGTCCGATTTGAAACTTATGCAAGTTTCAGCTCCAAAAAGGCCCATTTTGGAGTTTTGACAGACCAAAATGCCGATTATTGGCCTAACTATACCGAAACCCCATCACACACCTCACAAATGATAAAATAGACTTGCACGAACTTACGGAACTTAGTTCGGAAGTCCGGTTTGAAACTTATGTAAGTTTCAGCTCCAAAAAGGCCCATTTTAGAGTTTTGATAGACCAAAATGCCGATTATCAACCTAACTACACTGAAACCCCATCACACACCTCACAAATGAAAAAATAGACTTACACGAACTTACGGCACTCGGTTCGGATGCCCGGTTTGAAACTTATGTAAGTTTCAGCTTTAAAAAATCTCATTTTGGGGTTTTGACAGACCAAATTCTGGATATCAGCCTAACTACACCAAAAACCCATCACAAACCTCACAAATGATAAAATAAACTTGCACGAACTTACGGCACTCGGTTCGGATGCCCGGTTTGAAACTTATGCAAGTTTCAGCTTCAAAAAGGCCTATTTTGGGTTTTGACAGACCAAAATGCCGGATATCAGCCTAACTAAACTGAAACCCCATCACATACCTCACAAATGATAAAATAGACTTACACGAACTTACAGCACTCGGTTCGGATGCTTGGTTTGAAACTTATGCAAGTTTCAACTTCAAAAAGGCCTATTTTGGGGTTTTGACAGACCAAAATGCCGGATATCGGCCTAACTACACCGAAACCCCATCACACACCTCAAAAATGATAAAATAGACTTGCACAAACTTACGGCACTTGGTTCGGATGCCCGGTTTGAAACTTATGCAAATTTCAGCTTCAAAAAGGCCCATTTTGGGGTTTTGACAGACCAAAATGCCGGATATCGGCCTAACTACACTGAAACCCCATCACACAACTCAAAAATGATAAAATAGAGTTGCACAAACTTACGGCACTCGGTTCGGATGCCCAGTTTGAAACTTATGCAAGTTTCAGCTTCAAAAAGGCCTATTTTGGGGTTTTGACAAACTAAAATACCGGATATCAGCCTAACTACACCGAAACCCCATCACACACCTCACAAATGATAAAATAGACTTATGCTACTTTATGCCGTTCTTACTATTTATGCATGCAAAAAAAAAAAAAAACCTATTCACATTCTATGTTTATATATATTTAATAATTGTTCTAATATATATATCATTTGATCTTTATTTCAGATTGATCGGGATTATTGCCGCGCCGTCTTTATGTTTTGCATCGAAACTTGTTATTTTTATTTTTATTTTTATTTTCCTTTCATGGACATATGTAGTTACATTTTGGAGACAATTTTTAATTTTTCTATTTATTGTTAAATTGTACTTTTACAAATGTACATAATTAGTTTAATATATGAATGTATTTTTTTTTTTAATATATTCATTTCAAAATGCTTGAATTTTATTGTATATCAGGATGGATGATTGATACAGGTTTAAACAGGAATAAAACAACGAATAAAACAACAAATAAAACAAAGCAAATATGTTTTTTTTAAAAAAAAAAAAAACTTTTAGTGACGCACACCAATGCGTCGCTAAAAGTAAGAATTCAATTTGACTATTAGTGACGCACACTGGGCGTCGCTAAAAGTCACTATTAGTGACGAACAGGTGGCGTCGCTAATAAAAAAACAACTATTAGTGACGGACACTATGCGTCGCTAATAGTGCCTTTTAGCGACGCACAGTGTGCGTCATTAATAGTGACTTTTAGCGATGCCTAGTGTGCGTCGCTAATAGTGACTTTTAGCGATGCCCACTGCATCCTTGTGTAGTATTTGCGACACTTGTTCCCAAATATTGGTGACGCATAGTGGGCGTTGCGAAAAGTCACCTTCAGCGACACCAAAGGGTTTGTTCGTCGCCAATACTATTAGCGATACCACTATTTGTGACACCTTAGTGACGCATGTTTGTGCGTCGCAAAATGTCTTTAGCGACGCTCAAGGGCACTATTAGTGCCTTTTGTTGTAGTGTCATTAGGGGTATTACAGTCATTTATCATTTGCGTGTCTTTACTTTTTTGGGACTTAATTTCCCAATCGGACTCCACCATTGAGTCCAAAATGCCCGAATTAGTAGAAATACACTATTCATTTATTTATTTTGGGCTTCGTTTGACTTATTTAATGTTCAAAGGTAAAATATTAATTTTACTCAATTAATAAAATAATTAAATAAATTATTTTATTATTTTCCAGGGGTGTATTTACATAAAAATTCTAAGAATTTGGGCCAGAACATAATTCTGTAGAACAGTTGGGGTCAAAGTATAATTTAGAAAAATTCTAGTTTATTTCCTTTCAATTAAGCCCTTGGACCGTTGGGTTTACTAGGTCAAACCCTAGACCGAACCCAATAGTCCCTGAACCGACCGGTCCAAGTTAAGTCAGAGAACCAGAATAAGATAACTCCCTTAATCCCCTTATCCACGGTTTAGGCTATCCTCAAACCTGATTTCAATTTCATACGGTTGTAACCAAACAGGCCCATTTAACTTTTAAATTTTTAATTCAAAATGACATCGGCGCAGTAATCCTATTTATATCCGGTCGGGTCCCGACCTGAACCAAATTCGATCCGACCCATGTCCGGTACTGTTCATCGTCTTCCTCATGACGATGAACAGTAACCCTAAAATCGAAAATTTTCCCCAATCCAATTTCGTGAACTTTTAGGTCATTTTACTCTCTGCTCTTGACTCTAATGTGTTTATGGGACTTCATACGTCAATTATTCATCCTTTTGTGGCTCAAATCTAAGGATGGAGCTCGGTTCCACTCCATTATCGTGGGACCTGCAACTCGGTCATATATACTCGTTTTAGGTTCAAAACCCTTAGGGATTTTTCTGTTGTAATCCACCATTGTGGGGTTCAAGCCCCCATTCTCAAATTTGGGTTTTACAGCAAGAGTCGAAGGTTCCATCTTTGAACCCGAACCTGCAACTCATGTTTTTGGGGGTCTTTGCTAAGCTATTTGGCCTGGTTTTCGTTGCAGTGCAAACCCCACATCATCTAGGTCAGGTCTAAGCAAGCCAAAATTAGTTTGGCTAGGGTTGAATCAGACCTGCTTTGTCAAGGTCTGTTAATGGCGGTTTGTGCACGGTTGGGTGTTCTAAGGTTGGCTCAGGGTCCAGATTTCATACCTAAACCAAGTCTTACATATTCTAAATGCCATGCATGCATTTGAAAAGCAATGTTTTCAGACCTAGCCCGTTCATCGAACCGAAAAAATGTCCGGGTTACGGGTTATCGGTTCAACCGTCGGGTCAACAAGAATCAAACCGTGATGTCATAATTATGTAATTAATAAATTTAATAATACATATTATTGATATTTTAAATTTAAAAAATTATACAAAAATTACTAAAAATTATATAAAAAAAAATTACAAAATATGAATTTTCTTCCATAATCGCAAGGACCATAACAAAAATCATTTTAACATCCAATCCAAGCATAATCCAATAATTTAGTCTTCAACTACATGAAAAAAAAAAAAAAAAAAAAGATACAAACACTAATAATCATGCATAAAATAAAATAAAATACAAATATATAATACTAGAGTTTCAAACTTCAAGGATTTAAAATTTTAAATACAATCCAAAATAAATTCAGCCAAAGGCCAACTCAGGCCAACTCAACTCAGCTAAAAAATTGCATAAAATTTGAAATTTTGAATATATCAAAAAAACAAAAAAAAAAATGTAGCCAAGAACCGGTTGACCCCGTACCGGGTCAACCGGTTCAACGGTCGGACAATCCGGTTTTTTATTTTTAGAACAGTTTTGAACTTAAAACAGCTTTATGGGTTAAACCAGACTATTTTTTGGACCGGTCGATGGTTGAACAGACCGGTCCGGTCCAGGTTTTAAAACATTGTTGAAAAGCTTAAACAGTTCACCAACATGTATAAATTTTTAGAGAGAGAAAGTGGGTTGATGGTTTTTTTACCTCAACAATGGCACCCCCCTCTCCTTGCTTTGCTTTCTGAACTTCCTAAATCTCCCAGCCTTCCCCTTCTTTGGTTCTTGCTTTCTCTCAAGTCACACACACACATACATATCTATATACACACAACTGCCCCTCTCTCTCTCTTCCTTTCAGTTCTGACTCTCCCCACATACACACACAATGTATACTGTACACACTGCACCTTCACTTACACACTTAATCACCACACCCCAATTCTGGTTGCATTAATTTGGGTTGTGTGTGTTTTGGGCCATATATATATATATATATATATATATACACACACACACACACACACACACACACACATATATATATAAATATTACATTTCACACACACACACACACACACACACTAACACCCCCACTTGTTAGCCTCATGGCAGCACACACACACGCAACCCACACACATTTGTGTGCTGCATTCTCTTTTCTTTTCTGTCTTTTTATTTTTCTTTCTTTTGTACACACTTGTATACATGTATAATATATATATATATATATATTCTATTATATATATATACACATACATAATACACTTTTTCATACGTACACCCATATTCATATTTTTTTAAAAAAAATTATTCCAAAAAAAAAATTCAAATTTCTACAATATAAGGTTTTCACCTACGAGGTCTTAAGACATTCACTAGTCTTAAGGGATGCTGCTGCATTAGACCAATTTGGAAACATGAATGATGATCAAAGTTGACATGTAGTTTCCATACCACAGATCCATATGCATATACAATCCGATTTAGTAAGATTACGAGTACTTTGATTATGTAGATCTTATATTGCTTTAGTTGTAATGACTTGCACAGTTGGGCGCTTTTGGTTTTACTAGACTAAGATAACAGTTTAAGGTGTTTCTCTCTAAGGCATTATATTTGTTTTTGCTTGTGGCCACATAGTTTTCTTCTTGTTTAACCAAAGAGTCATTTTTGAAAAGAAGTATTTTTCAAAAATCTTATAATGATCTATGTATACCAAGTGGGAGAATGTAAGATTTTTAATTAAAGTGGGCTAGCATTTCTCATTATTTTATGTTTGTGAAAAACTGGATTAATTAAAATGTCTTATCTGAAGAGAGTAGATCGGATAAGCCCAGATTAATTAATTGTGATCTATGGTATATTGAACTTGGTACACTTTAGCTATGAGTTATCACGTAAGGCATTGGTATGAATTTTACGGATGTGTGGACTCTCTTATTAACAGTTCTTTATGGGTTATGACTTGTGTTCCAGTTATAAATTTAGGTGTTGGTCCTTGCTCTTGCTCAACTTGTTGTAGTCTCTCCATTAGACTTAGTAACCTAAGGCAAAGAAGAGAGTGAAATACCTTCTTCCATCTCATTGTAAACAAATCTTGAAGTTGGTATCAACAAAAAGGTGGTCACAATTTATCTCATCTTAATTTCACATTAATCATGGATTCAGGTACGCCAAAGAATCATATTATATATACATGCTTATGATTCTACATGTGTTATTCGGATTAAAATTCTTACAAAGGGACCTTCCATCTTTCGCTTTTTCTAATTTCTGTATATTAATATGTAATGATATAACTTCTAATTACTCCTAGTGGGAAAGTGAGCAAACCATGATTAAGAAAAGAAAAGATTAAAAAAAGGTGGAAATATAGCTAAATCTCTCATGTAAAAGTTTTTAATGGAGAGAAAAAACAAGAATAAGATAAAAAAGTTTGAGAGTTTTAACTAACTTTTCTAATCTCTCCAAAAGTTGAGAGATTTGAAAAGAAAAAATAGTGTTTAATGAATTTTTTTGAAATACCAAAAATATCCATAAATGAAAGAATTAAAATTTTTTTTTTAAAAAAAAGATATAGTTGTCAAATGATATTGGATAAATTATATTGACCTTCTCCTGATATTTCTAAAATTACACTAACCTTTCCCTAAGATTTTTAAAATTACACTAATCTCTCTTGTTTTACCTGACAATATACAGATACTCACTCTAGTCATTTTTTCTTTAAAATAATAAATATCACATCCCGAACCCTACCCTACGCGGATGTCGAGGAAGTGATGCCAGTCAGCCGCCTTGCCGGTTTACCGACCGACAACGTGACCAACCAAAGGCAAATTCTGAACTGACAGACGAATTGCATTCCGACTGTAGGGTCAGATGCAGCGGAATTTAAAACTTTTTGTCACGTGAATGCAACTCATGTACCCACCGTAAGGATATGTACCACAGAGCAAGTCTAAAATCCAAACAGCTAATGATTCTAACCTCAGAGCATATCTATAATCAGACATATAACACAGAGCAGATCTAATATCTCTAGAGTACCATACCATGAGCCACGTTCTATGTCTAGTGCATATCAATCAAGTCAGTTGTATCATATCACTCACTTGAATAAACAGATTCAATCCACAATAATCCAGTCTCCACAGATCAGTGCCATCAGATCCTTCACTTGATTGCCACTCGGCCTATCATGTCATATCATAGTGCCTTCTAGTCCAATGGAGAGAATTCCTGAAAAATGTTAGGATAACAGGGTGAGCTTAAATAAGCCCAGTGAGTAACACAGGTTCCTTGTCATGGGTTTCAAATCCAGTTCATGCATATAAAGCACAAGGATAGTTCAATCGCTTTAGAATAACATTTATAAATCCACTTGAAATGCAGTTTAAGTAGAATAAAACGGGACTGAACTAAATAGTAGAAACAGATCATAACATAACAGATCATAACAGATCATGACAAAACATAACTGAACAGAACCGAACAAAACCTAACATAACAAATTAGATCAAAATAGTAAACGATGTCAATGTATCAATCAGAGACACAAGTATGTCATTAACAGAATAAAACATAACGGGATTGAGTGGAACAATACATCAATCAGAGACAAAGCATAACGAAGCAGAACATAACAGAAGGGAGCAGAACAATATATCAATCAGAACAAAGGCATATCGAGACGGAACATAACGGAACTGAACAGAAACAATATCAGTCAGGAACAAGGGCGTAACGGGACTGAACATAACGGACCTGAGCAAAAACAATATATCAATCAGGAACAAAAGCATAACGTTAACGGAACGGAACAAGACAGGACTAAGCGGAACAATATGTCAGTCAGAGACAAAAGTATAACATTAACGGAACGGTATAAGACAGGACTAAGCGGAACAATATGTCAGTCTGAGACAAAAGTATAACTTTAATGGAACGGTACAAGACAGGACTGAGCGGAACAATATGTCAGTTAGAGACAAAAGTATAACATCAATGGAACGGAACATAACGGAACTGAACGAAAACAATATCAATCAAGACAGGTATATCATTAACGGAACTGAACATGACAGAACTGAACGGAAGCAATGTATCAAATCAAAGACAGGTATATCATTAACGGAACTGAACATGACGGAACCGAACGAAAACAATGTATCAAATCAAAGACAGGTATATCATTAACGGAACTGAACATAACGGAATTGAACATGACGGAACCAAACGAAAACAATGTATCAAATCAAAGACAAGTATATCATTAACGGAACTAAACATAACGGAACTAAACGGAACAGGACAAAACAAGACAGGACAAGACGCTAATTAGGCAGGACGAGACAAAATAATGCCACATGTAATGCAGTACAAAAGGGTATACATTTAAATATACGCATTTAAATAATATATCATGCAAGACAGTACAGTGCATCAAATTACAGTATCTAGACAGTAACTTATACACTAAGTCAGAAGTCTAGGTTACTCACAATGGACAAACAGTGAATCAAAATACAGTACAGTGTCAGAAGTTACTCACAAACTGTTCGCTTATCTCCTTGCACAAACAATCTGATAACCTCCAGATACGTCAAGCATCTCCATGTATATCCTGAATAATAATCATCAATCACAGACAGATCAGAATTCATCCACTCTGGTCTTATTCGTCATCTTAGGCATCTATCGGATTACCTAAGATAGCCTAGTAGCCTATTGCCCTTTCATCGGGTTTCTTCCGGGGCTATTTCATTCTTAATTTAGGCTTAGCAGTTATCAGGATCATAATCTAAGTCATTTAGACTTCAATCGTTATCAGTTAAGCACTTATTTAACCTTAGGAGCAAAATGGTCATTTTATCATTCTTGCCCCGAACCTTGTCATGGTCCTCAGAATATCTCATATATCTTATATATGAAGTTCTAAGTCTTTTAGACTTAAACCGTTATCAGTTAAGTACTTATTTGACCTTAGGGGCAAAACGGTAATTTTGTCATTCTTGTCTCGGACCCTGTCGTGGTCCTCAGAATAGTCTCTATATCTTAAATATAAAGTTCTAGGTCCTTTGGACTCCAATTGTTATCAGTTAAGTACTTATTTAACCTTAGGGGCAAAATGGTCATTTTATCACTTTTGCCCCAGACCCTTGTCATGGCCCTCAGAATATCCCATATATCTTAGATATAATTTTCTAAGTCCGTTGGACTTCATTTGATATCTGTTTTAGATTATTAGGACACATCGATCATTTCTTATTTTACACGTTGACTGTTCCGGAGTCTTATTTAGTCATTCAATGTTCAGAATTATCCTTATGATAATTTATCAGATCATATTGACCTTTGTTTGACCTCTACTTTGCACTTAATGTGCTCAGGGGTATTTTGGTCATTTTACGTTTCGTGAGATTTTGACTCTGATTCGTCATTTAACCATGTATACAGTTTTACCAGTATCTGGGCTCCTATCGATATTAGTTTCGCCCCAATCGGACTTCATTCAGGTTTCATATAGCATTAGGGGCATTTTGGTAATTTCGTATTTCCTGATGTTCTGATCCTGAATCATAATCTAATCATATATGTGAGTCCACAAGTAATTGGGCTTCTATTGGTATCAATCTTGCCTAATTTGGACTTTATTTGGGCTTCGTACAATACTAGGGGCAGTTCGGTAATTTTACATGTTGTGTAACCAAACTTTTTGGGACCTCAGTTCATAAAATGGAACTCACCATTGGGTCCAGAGTGTCCGACATAGTTAAATTGGACTATCTTTTATGTTTAATCAGCCCTGGGTATCACTAGGGGCAATTCAGTCATTTATCATTCGTGTGTCTGTATTTTTCGAGACTTAATTTCCTAAATCGAACTCCACCATTGAGTCCGGAATGTCCGACATAATCAGAATGGGCTATCTTTTATTTTTATTTGGGCCTAGGTATCATCAGAGGCAGTACAGTCATTTACCACTTACATGTCTGTATTTTTCAGTACTGAATTTCTAAAATCGGACTCTACCATTGAGTCCGGAACGCTTGAAATAGTGAAAATACACTATTTACTTATTTAATTTGGACTTCGTTTGACATATTTAATGTCCAAGGGTAAAATAGTAATTTTACCTAATTAATAAAATAATTATTTAATTATTTAATTATTTTCCCAAGGGCTTAAATGCACAGTTTTTCTAAAATCTGGGCCAGAGTATAATATTCAGAACTGTTGGGTTCAAAAATTAATTTTCAGAAACATTTGGGGTCCAAAACATAATTTCATAAATTAGGGGTTCAGACCAAATGGTTTTAGGGTTCAACAGTTGAACCGGTCCAAAATTATTAAGAACCAACCGGTTCAATTTATTATTCAAAACCGGAATAGCATATTCTAGTTATCCCAATTTTTGTCCCTATCCGTATTCAGGTTAACCCAATTCCTGATTTCAGATTTTATATCCGTGTTACCAAACAGGTCAGATTCAGTTTAATTTTAAAACCAATACGCTGCCGTTTTACTTAAACCGTTTATAAAACGGGTCGGGTCCCGACCCGAACCCGAAACCGAGTCTGGTACTGTTCATCGTCTTCCCTAGTTTTTTGCCCTAATTCCAGTTTTCTTCCCTTTCAATTTCGTGACATTTCAGGTACAGATTTCTACAGTTACCCATCTCAGATTGTTCCTACAGTCTAGACCAACAACTTGGCATCGTTTTCATGGATCGAATCAAGCTCTAAGGCTCGGTTCAATCCCCATTATCGTGGAAGGTCTGCAACTCAATCGCGTAGCCTCATTTCTCCACCAAATCTTGTGAGATTTGGCTTGTCGTGACCCATGTTCTAAGGGCTTCAAGTCCCCATTCAGAAACTTCAGTTTAGAAGCCTATTTCAGAGTTTGGGTTCCATGACCGAAATCTATAGCTTCGGTTTTGAGGGTCTAAACCTAAGCGTTGGGGTTGCGGATCAGTGTTTTTGGGATCCTAGGAGAGTCTAGATCAGGTTCCAAAGGTCAGAAATCTGTTTTGTGCTAGCCGTTTCAAACCTGCTTGTTGAAGGTCATTAATGGCTGCCTACGTACGGCCAGTGGGTTTGGGGCTGTTTCAGTGGTCTAAAACTCATGCATTTAACCCAGATTTATAATCTAACTATCATGCATGCAGTAATGGGGCTCAATACATCAAAACAGTACCAGAATTCTCAAACAGAAAAATTTTCAGTTTGAAGGGTTTTACCTTGGTTCAGACCACTGCTCCCTCATTCATGGCTCAGTTTTGGTCTTTGGGTCTTTCCAAATGCAGTCGCACCTCCTTCATGGTGCATTTGAGTGAGACATCACTTGTATACACACACCATGGACATACAAGCTTGTATTCTCATTGTTTCTCTCTCTAGACTCTCTCTCTACATCATCACCCACACACTGCCATAGCCACTCTCAACAGTTGCACCCACAGACATACATCAATTCTGATTTCTACATTTCCATACCCCACACGCAACATGAGGTACAACTATACATCATATATTATATTTTTCATATATTTGATTTGATGTGCATGAAAGCCAATTGGTGGGTGTGGTGGTCCAATGAGGGGCTGCCACCTCATCTTGATATTCAGAATTTGGGGCATTACATGACATATGTACATATCTTATGCACATTATAGCACAAAAGTGCTTATGGACCAAGTGGTAAATTTTTGGGACTTTAAAACCTTGCCTCACTTGGTCAAGGGTTCAAGACTTGTCCATTGCTCTTTTGGCCCCCCTTTTTCTTTTCTAAGCCGGTACTAATTAATAATTAATAATTTAATTATTAATTAAACAGGGTCGGGGTGTTACAATAAAACTACTCCTTTCATGTCTTTTCTTTCAATTTTGACAATGTTTTTTCATTTTTCAAATAAATATTGATAAAAATCTTACATTTTTTTTTATATAAAATAAAAATAAGTTATTTACCTTAAATTTATTTTTAAATAAAATAATAATAAAACTTTTAAAAAGTTAGAAAAAATTGGAAAAAATTTAAAAAATATAAAAATAAATAAATAAAATGGATAGTTTTATAATTTTGAAGAAAAAAATTGACTGAATGACTTATTTATATATTGTCAAGTAAAGTAGGAGAGATTAGTGTAATTTCTAAAACCTAAGGAGAAGTTAGTGTAATTTATCCAATAATTTTTTATATTTTCTTTTCTTTTCTCTCCCACTAATCATTCAAATAAGGAATACATACTTTTTCCCTTCTTTCTCTTAAACTATCAAACAAAATAAAAGTGAATATTTCTTTATTTTCTTCTCTCCTCTCCAAAACTTTCAAAGGAATTGGGCAAATTCTCTCCTTTTTTTTCTCCTTCTCCGTACTGTGCCACACATGCCCATATACAGAAGCACTTGCACAAGTTTAAACTAAGGTTCAAATATCAAAGAACTTAGGCCCAACGTTCAAATTCGATGTTGCATCTTTTGAATAATATATTGAAAACGGACCAATCAATAGGTTTTTTTTTAATGTAAAGTGGTTTCTGAACTTTATTCATAAGATAATTCAGAAATTCTATGAATCATAAGTATAATGGATTCAACATAGAACTTTCATATTAATAACATGCCCTTCATTCTAACTTGTCCATCACCCAAACTCAACCAATCAATAATCACACAGGACGGATCCATGGTGTTCCTAATACTCAGAAAATAATTGGACGTACGAAGAGGACAAGTAACTAAAGTAGGCCTTACCGGTTCCCTTATGATTTCAGACATTCTTTTGTTTCCGCCTAACAGTGTTCCATATGTGAATGGAAATGATCAAAAGGCATACGCATAAAAACAAAGTTATTACTGTCAAGATATCGATTCTATCCACGAATAAATAATAATGCCACAGTTTCACAATTTGTACACTAAATTTCTATCCCAAATCAATAATTTAGCCTATTTTTGTTTTTTGGATTGAATAAAGATAGATTAGTTATTCTTTTCACTAATAGTGATAGGATTAATAATCTCACTACTTCTTTCTCATTATTTTATTCATATTATAGGTCATTATTTATTTCCGGTATTATTAGTGAACCTCCTTTTTTTCTTTTTCCAAACACCAGGCTTCACAAGCCATGGAGACCAATTTTAAAGTATTTTTTAAGTTTTTTTTTAACAGAATCAAATCATTTGAAATATAAATTTGAGATGTGTAACATTACTCATGAATAAATATAAGAGGGAGGGGGAAAATTAGATAAACATTTGTCTTATGTATCCGTACACATGCACATACATATTAACTAACATTAAACACTTTAAAAAAAAAATGATGTATACCATGAGCATGTTGTTTATTTTTAATTGTATTTTATCTCAAAAGAGGGGGTTTGATTTAAGAAATTTGAAAAAAAGTCCAGTAATAAAAAGTATGAAAAAAAACTTAATGGGCATACAAATTAATTTTAAACATATATGATTCTCTAATTTAAAATATATTTTATATGTCAATATTTATTTTGCATTACTATTGAATTTTTCATACTACCTTTACAATTATCTAAATATATATTTAGAAAATAGCCCCTTTTTGTTTATCAAGAAAATGCAGTCACTCTAGCATGCCATTTTATGTAATACTTTTGTTTTTCTAGGGCTAATGATCGATCTTGCCATTTAATGTCCCTATGTAAGAAATTAATTATGCAGAGGATTGCCATAATTGATTAAAACTAACTAGTATATATGCCATGTTTATTCAATTTTGGTAGGTACCTAAAATATGCTAGTAATAGTTTAAAGAAACAAGACGAACGGCAATACTTTTGGCAACCGACTAGATCTTCCCTTCCATTACTGGCCCCTAGTGCTCATTGCCCCTATTCTGCACTCTTTTTTGGTGTTGACAAATGCTATACGTAAATTTCTCTGCCTACGAGTTAGTGAGGCAGCAAAATGGAAACTCCGGAGGCACGTTGTAACTGAGCAAAGATGACTTAGCCAAAGCTGCCAAAATAGCTACAAGTACTGCAGCTATGAGAAGAATTGCTTAGCTAGCTGTTGTGGGTATTGGTGGTAAATTTATAAATAGGATTGAGAAGCAAAAGGTATAACAGATATAAAAATTAAATTGAAGAAGGAGATTGCTTGAGAATGCTATCTTTGGCACGGAGTTTTTATATTGAAAATAGATTTAGGCCGAAATTTTGGGTTGTTTGATGGGCCATCCATAGCCCAAAAATGCAAACAAAATGGGCTAAAACCCTGTTTGGAAACTCAACTTAGACCAGCGTCGGCGTACCCCATCCATGGGCCGCGTAGTGACATTATAAAAATGCCCTCAGACTTCCTAGCCATGTCAATTTATTTCCTTGATGCTGCCAACTTGTACTCCATACATACCTGACATTGTTGATCTCCATAATTTGATGATTGTCCTACATTGTGGATTTGTTGAGAATTTAATTGCCAATACTCTAATGTGATTACTTATCCATTTCTATACCTTGCTTGGATATTGAAAAATTGTTATACCTCTCACTGCTAAGAAGTTATTATTCCACAAATATGTACATCGCCTGTGAAATTTTGATGATCATGATATTATTATGAATGCCTGGAGGTGTGATCTATCACAACCCTAATTCACAGATGCTTTTGGACCTACGAGTTGATGATTGGGAATGAAACCCAGCACTTAGTCCATGGAGGATATGATATGTGATAAAGAGCTCTAGTGCTATTTAGGAGCCCGATAGTGGCGTGAACCTAGATGAGCGCTTTTAGGGGTAAGTCGGGCCCTATTTGTGACAACATTTGTTCTGTTAGTATCTCATATCGTTTATTGATATTTTGATGATACACTCTTAGATTATTGATATGCCTTGCGAGCCTGTCTTTGGATATGTTTAATGATGTATTCTTTGGATATTGATACGTCTCATGAGCCTATCATTGAATTATCTGTTGATATATTATTTGATTAATGACATGCTTGCTTGTCTATCTTTATACTCGAATTGCTATCTTGTGATTTATGGCAGCTAACTATTGTATAGGCCAATCCCTATTATTGATTTGCTTATTCTGCCTTAGGATGTGCCTTTTGGACCTACAGGGCATTTCTATTGATTCACACTTCTGGTGACTAGCTATCGTGACATTGTACCCCTTGTTTGCTATTATGATATCATATCCTTATTTGCTATTGTTCGTATCCTTCTTTTTGGACTAACCTTGACCCATAGCAAAGCAAGGGAATTTACTTATTAAGCTAAGTTAACTCACTCCAATTATGTCACTTTTTTTCAAGACAACAAACTGTAGAAGAACCATCAAGAGTACACATCGAGTAGATGCCCTATTTTGCTACAGATCATCCTTTTCCAAGTATGGTGGACACTTTTGCTATCAATGTAATAGACTAAGTGTAGTGTGGTCTTAGTTCTCCCATGTGTCCACATCTTGGGTATGTTTTTGTATTTCGAGGATCTGCAACTAAATATTTATATTTGTTTTGGCATGTACAATTATACTCTGATAATGCTATTAGATTAACTAATGGAATGACATGCAATTAATGATTATTTAATTAGTGTTTGAGATCCTTTGGCGGGGGACGGCTTATGGGCTGCTACCTCCGGTCACAGGCCCTTGATCCGCACAGGACAGGTTACGGGTCATGATAGGCGTGGTATCAGAGCCCAAGGTTCTAATGGTTCAAGGGAGATTAGGACTAGAGTACTAAGACTTGACGAGTCTAAGGGTAAATTATTAAATAAAACATGTTGTGGTGATTAAGTGATTACTTGACTGCTAAATACTGATTCTTTTGTAGTAGATAGTCCATACCCGCAATACCGCTATGGAGTCAGATCGACTAGACAGAGTAGAGCGCATATTAGAGAGGATTGTGGAAGCTCTGCCCAGACCCCATGGGAATGGGAATGAACTAGCACGGAACGACCATACTAGCAACCGTGGCCCGACTAGGCGATGACAGGGACCAGTCGTACCTATATAAGCGGTTTCAGGATCTGAAGCCATTGACATTTGATAGCATTGGAGGCCTCACAACAGCCAAGAAGTGGCTGTCAGAAATAAGCAGGATCTTCCGGATCATGACTTGTACCCAAGAGCAAAAAGTGGTTTATGCCACATTCGTGTTCAAGGGAGCGGCTCATAAGTGGTGGCTGCTAGAAGAAGCCAGAGAGCCCAATATGAGCTGGTAGTGATTCACATAAATTTTCAATGAGAAATATTTCCCTCAAGAGGCAATGGATCAAAAGATTGCCGAGTTTTTAGTTCTTCAACAAGAAGGCATGACGGTGGATGAATATGAGGCCAAGTTCACTGAGTTGGCCAGGTTTGCCCCTAACGTTATCAATAGCAAAAGCCTGAAGGCTCGTAAGATTGAAGGAGGTTTAAGGTGGGCCATCAAAGGCAGAATCAAGCCCAACGACTAGCCACTTACAACGAAGTAATGGCGACGGTAAGGAATATAGAGTGAAATAGGGAGGAATATGCGAACAGAAAAGGGAACCAGAGGTTAAGTGGCAGTAGAGACAGAGGACAGGGATCCTTACTCTTCAAGCCAAGTGTTGGCTCACGTAGTATAGGGACAGGGCCTAGCCAGAGAAAGGCCAACCACAATAATGGGGGCGCACATAAATGCCCCACCTGCTAGAGATTCCATAGGGGACAATGCCACAAGAACACCAATGCTTGTTTCAGCTGTGGCCAGACTGGAAATTTTATGAGGGATTGTCCCAAAAGTGGCAGTACTATGATTAGCTTTGTACCTATCGCATCAGCCTCTGTCGCACGACCTCAGGCCAGAAATAAAGGACCAAGGTATAACCAATAGCGCCCGAGGAGGGTTTTCTCTATTGCACCCAGTGATGATGTTCAGGCTACCACCTCAGTGGTCACAGGTACTCTTTCAGTTTGTTCCCGACCTACACATGTACTATTTGATACTGGTTCTACACATTCATTCATATCTCTCAATTTTCTGCCAAGTTGAACTTAGACGCTGAACCCCTAGGCTACATATTGACTGTTTCAATTCCTTCAAGGGAATCACTATTGGGGACGGTAATACATAGATCATGAGATGTAAAAGTCATGGGTACCCAGTTAGTTACCAACTTGATACCTTTAGAGATTTGTGGATTCGATGTAATCCTCGACAAGGATTGGCTGACTATGAATCACGCTACCATCAATTGTGTAGCCAAGAGAGTCCTTATTCAAAATTCAGGGAAATCGAGCATCGTATTTAAAGGGACGGGAGTAGCCTCTCCACCCTATTTTGTTTCATCCATCCAGGCCAAGTGTCTACTTCGCAAGGGATGCCATGGTTTCTTGTGTAGCGTCATTAACACCCACACACAAGAACTCACACTAGATCAGATTCCTGTTGCCAGTGAGTTTCCCAATGTATTTTTGGATGATTTGCCTGGAATGCCTGTTGATCGGGAAATTGAGTTCAACATTAATGTACTTTCTGGCACTTCACCTGAATCTAAGGCCCCTTACCGAATGGCACCAGTAGAGCTAAAGGAATTGAAATTACAGCTACAAGAGTTGCTAGACCATAGGGTGCCCCAGTATTGCTTGTTAAGAACAAGGATGGGACTATGAGACTGTGCATCGACTATAAAGAGTTTAACAAAGTCACCATCAAGAACAAGTACCCTCTACCAAGGGTAGATGATTTATTTGATTAGTTGAAAGGGGCATATGTCTTCTCAAAGATTGACTTGAGGTTAGGGTAGCATCCGTTGAAAGTCAAGCCTACAAATGTGGAAAAGAAAACATTCAGAACTCGATATGGACATTATGAGTTCCTAGTGATGCCTTTTGGTGTGACAAATGCCCTAGCTGCATTCACGGACTTAATGAACAGAGTTTTCAAGTCGTATTTAGATGACTTCATGATTGTGTTCATTGATGATATCTTAAGTTTATTCTAAGAACCCAGAAGAACACGAAGTACATTTGAGAAAAGCTTTGCAGAAGCTACGGGAGTAGAAGTTGTATGCCAAGATGAAGAAGTATGAGTTTTGGCTCCCCAACATCTCAATTCTTGGACATGTAATCACCAAAGATGGGATCTCAGTGGATTCCTAAAAGATAGAAGCCATTGTAAATTGGCCTCGACCAACCAGCATCACAGAAGTCCGCAATTTCATATGGTTGGCTGGCTACTACAGAAGGTTTGTCAAACATTTTTCCAAGATAGTAGCACCAATCACCCAACTAACTCTAAAGAATACTCCTTTTGTGTGGACTGAAGAAAGGGAGAAGAGTTTCTAAGAACTAAAGAACCGTCTAGTGTCGGCTCCAATTCTGAAGGTACCAAATGGGACAAAAGGCTTTGTTATATACAGTGATGCATCATACAAAGGCTTTGGGTGTGTTTAGATATAGAAGTGCAAGGTAGTGGCCTATGCCTCGTAGAAATTGAGACCACATGAGAAGAACTACCCAACTCATGACCTTGAACTCGCAACCATTATGTTTGCACTAAAGATCTAAAGGCATTATCTCTATGGAGCGACATGTGAGATTTTTAAAGACCACAAGAGCCTTAAGTATCTATTTACACAAAGAGAGCTCAACATGTGACAGCTTCAATGGCTGGAGTTGATAAAGGATTATGAACTCAATATACAATACCATCTAGGAAAGGCTAATATGGTGGCAGATGCTCTCAGTAAGAAGTCATCAGGGAGTCTTGCTTGCATGTTGACTACACAACGGGAGCTATTGAAGGAGTTAGAGATGATGGAGATAGAAGTGATTCTGCCAGTCTCTGGAGCAGTGCTTGCCAATTTGACAATTGGACTAACGATTGTGGATAAGATTAAAGAGCTGCAATCCCAGGATAAGAATTTGGTCAAACTCCAAGAAGATGCTAAGACAGGTAAAAATCTAGAATTTGTTGTCCAGGATGAGGTGTTATGCTTTTAAGACAGAATCTATGTGCCAGATGGGCCCGGGATTAGAGAGGAAATCCTTGATGGGGCACACAACTCGAAGTTTTCCATACACCCAAGGAATACCAAGATGTACCAAAATGTTTGAAGTACTTATTGGTGGTCAGGCATAAAGAAGGATATCATTGAGTACATAGCACAATGTGTCAAGTGCCAGCAAGTCAAAGTCGAACATTAGAAACCGAGTGAACTTTTGCAACCACTCTAGATGCCTAAGTCGAAATAGGAACACATCACCATGGATTTTTTGTCGAGGTTGCCCAAGACACCGCAGGGGAGTGATTCCATATGGGTGATTGTGGACAGATTGACAAAGACAGCTTACTTCCTTACGACTAAGACAACTCAGACATTGGAGCGATTGGCAACGCTTTATATTCAAGAGATTGTTCGATTACATGGAGTCCTAGTTTCTATAGTGATTGATCAAGATCCAAGATTCGTGTCTTGATTTTGGAGAAGCTTACATAAAGCAATGGGCATGGAGCTAAGTCTTAGTTCCGCCTACCACCAAGAGACTGATGGATAGTCTGAGAGAATGATTCAGACCTTGGAGGATATGCTACATTTTTGTGTCACGGACTTTAAGGGAAGTTGGGAGGAACAGCTACCGCTGGTGGAGTTCACGTACAACAATAGCTGTCAGTTCAATATTGGTATGGCACCATATGAGGCACTATACGGCAGGAAGTGCCGATCTCCATTGGGTTGGACGGAGGTAAGGGAAAGGAAGTTGTTTGGCCTGGAGATAGTGAAACAGACGACAAAAAAGATCCAATTGATCAAGCAACAATTACTAGCAACTCAAAGTCGCCAAAAAAGTTATGCCAATATCCGAAGAAGGGAGATGAAATTTGAAGTGGGCGAACATGTGTTTTTAAAAGTGTCGCCTATGAAGGGCGTAATGAGATTTGGAAAAAAAAAGAAGTTAGGACCTCGCTACATCGGACTGTTTGAGATCATAGGACAAGTCGGCCCGGTGGCATACCGACTTACCCTACCATCAAAGTTGGCACATGTGTATAATGTCTTCTATATTTCTATGCTAAGGAAGTACTTACACAATCCAGACCAAGTGGTTGAGCACGAGCCCCTGGATGTCCAAGAGGATCTGACTTATGTTGAGCAGCCAGTACAGATCTTGGACCGCCGGTAACAAGTTTTGAGGAACAAAACTATTCTACTAGTGAAAGTGCTGTGGAGAAACCATCAGATTGAGGAAGCCACTTGGGAGGGAGAATATGAAATTTGCACCAAGTACCCGCAACTCTTCACGTTACAAGGTACGCCAAGTTTGGAGCTTAAACCCTAAAAGGGGGAGGAAGTAATATTTTGACCCAATTAGGCAAAGTAATTTACTTTAATATCACTTTTATGAGATTAATTATACATTAATTTATTTGACATCTAAATTGGAACTAATAGGCCATAAATGTTAAAAATAGTACATGAAAAGAAATTGGAAAAATTAGAGCGATACACGGATAAAACAAAATTTAATCGAACTTGTCGATAAATATGAAATATTTTTAGTCGAATAAAACACGATATAATATGACACAAAATAAGATTTACGATCTGAAAATTTAGCACACAAAAATCAAAAGCAAGGCGAGAATATTAAGAAATTTTTTTAAAGCAATTAAGGCACAATTTCAAAATTTGACAAAAAATACCTAAAATGCCAAATGAGGCATAAGTAGGAAAAAGGGGGAAAAAATAAGGCCAAAAGAGAGGCCAAAGGGTTTGAACCCTAGATCAAATGAGGGAAAAACTTAAAGTCTAAAAAGAATACCAATTGAGCAACAAGGACTTTTGTGCCATATAATGTATAAAATCTGTATATATGCCCTAATAAGTTTCAATTTTGCACACTTAAAATTGAGGTGGCAGCATGCCATTGGACCACACCTCCACCCAATGGCATGATATGTACCACATCAGCCATATATATATATATATATATATATACATACACACACATGATGACATGTATAAATAGGGCATGGGTGTGTGTGTTGTGATTCAGACTTTGTGAGTGCTGTGACAGACAATTGCAAACTTGGGGTGTGCGTGAAGTTAGTGTGTGATTGAGTGCATGTAGAGAGAGAGTGAGATAGAAAGAGAAGAAGAATAAGAAAAAGAAGAAGAAAACCATGCAAAAACCTAGGATTTACTAGATTTGGGAGTTGAGCCAAGGAGAAGATGAAAAGCTACTGTGAAGGTAAACGCTAACCTTTCATTTGGTTCTCTCTCTAGAAAACCATGCAAAAACCTAGGATTTACTGGATATTAATAACATGCATGCATTCTTTGTTGATGATGGATAAAAAGTAGAAACCAATTTGTGAAGTTGAGGCTTGGAAAACCATAGCACTAGAAAACCCGAAATTGTGAAAAATGGGATTTTTGAGCAAACTTGATTTAAGCTTCAAACCATTTACCTAGCTCAAAAGAGCATTAAAAATGTAACATGTAGCAATTTGAATCACTAAAAATGGCTGAGAAACCATTGAGAAAATAGTAAGTTTCAGATTGAGAGGGAAAAATTAAACCAATGTAAAAATAGTTGATTTGTTGGGTTTTAGGATCGGGAAAGTGTTCCCTAGGAGTTCAGGAACTTGTAGTAAAAATCAGGGCAAAAACAAGTGGCAGAAAGCCACAAAATAGGGAAAATGCACATCGCTAGAAAGTTAGGCCCTCACAGGAGCCCGACTTATAAGTCCCTATTTCGAGCTTTAGGGGTTATCAAATGCACAAATGTAAATCATAGATGGAATCCTCGTGAGATGAGGGTTCGAACCTCGTTGAAAACATGTCGGAATTCCACTAGGGACAGTCGCCGGTGCCGAAGAAGACACCAGAACCCTTGCCAAAGAAGAAAAATAGTGTTTGGGTCAGTTCAGGTCGGTTTTAGGTTTGGGTCGGAACCTGCCCAGGCCCAGTTGCAGATATTTCAAAACGGCGTAGTTTTAGGTTTTATTTAAAATGCAATTGGGGTGTTTGGCTACATGGATAGAGAATTAATTTAATAACCATATTCTAAACAGGGATACCTTATCCATGCTTAAGACCTTATTCGCTGTTTGGTTTTTGACTAATCAGAAAAAAAAAAACTACGGTCAATGGGTTTCGAACCCCTGACATGTGCATGTGTCTAAATCTTAACCCACGTGTGCGAACCACTGTGCCACTGAGGCACTTGGTTAAAATAATACCTAAATAAATATATAATATAAAATAATTTAATTTAATTAATTTAAATTAGTAAAATATTTTTAGTATCTGAATAAAATAAAAAGACAGTGCAACCTAATATTTTTGGACATTCCGGAGTCAATGGCGAGGTCCAAATTGTAAAATAAAATCTCAAAAAATGTGAACAAACAAACTGGGTTAATCTAAAAAATGTCCTAAAGGCCAAATGAAGATACCGAACGACCTCTGAAAATTACGAGAATACGTACCTTAAAGTTTTTCGACGTTTCAAACTCAACAGAAGAGTTCGTTTTGCCAAATAAAATACTTGAAATACTGCTATATGAAATGGGTTACTTTTAGGATACCGTAATAGTACAAGGATACGACCAGGAGGGGGAGTAAATAAATCCATAGACTCAAAATACGACACATGAGACTGAAAGATTATAGATTTATTAATAAAATCATATTAAGTTTATGAATGACATCAAACTTAATAATATTTCCTAGTTTATAGAGACATCGAAAGGGAAGGAAAAAAAGCTTGATTTTCTCTGGAAATAAGGAGAAGCTATTTTGAGGTAAGTAAACCCAAACTCTAGCATGTGGTATTCCTAGCCATGGCACAGTTTATTTCCTTGATGCTGCCAACTTGTACTCCATACATACCTGACATTGTTGATTTCCATAATTTGATGTTTGTCCTATATTGTGGATTTTTTGAGAATTTGATTGCCAATAGTCTAATGTGATTACTTATCCATTTCTATACCTTGCTTGGATATTGAAAAATTGTTATACTTCTCACTGCTGAGAAGTTGTTATTCCACAAATATGTACATCGCCTGCGAAATTTTGATAATCATGATATTATTATGAGTGCCTGGAGTTATGATTAGTCACAACGTCCATCTGATTCACAGATGCTTTTGGGCCTACGGGTCGGTGATTGGGAATTAAACCCAACACTTAGTCCATGAAGGACATGATATGTGATAAAGAGCTCTAATGCTATTCAGGAGCCCGATAGTGGGATAAACCTAGATGAGCGTTTTTTAGGGGTATGCCAAATCCTATTTGTGATAGCATCTGTTCTAATGCATTTATTATGCTAAAATGCGCTTAAGCGAAAAGTAGGCCAAATGAAGGTCAATTAAAATGCAAGAAGAGTCTAACCCAATGTTTTTGGGTGTTTCAAACTCATTAATAGAGTCCGATTTACAAAATTAGATCCCAAAAAATATAAATGGACAAACTGGATGTCATGCCCCGAATTTCTAAAACTCGGGGAGTGAATGGAAATGAATTAAGAAAAATTAATAAAAGACCATTAAATGGATTTAGTTAATTACACGTTTATTTTTTCATGTTTCTCCAAAATTAAGAATGAAAATTTGCTACTAGACTTACCCAAGATGGGTTTCAAATGCTAATCAAATATCTCTCCCAACCAATAGTCAAAATTAGTCTAAGTCATGTTCAAGCATGGTCTCCAAGATAGCCCAAAATGTCTCTAAATATGCCTTGGAACAATGGCCCAAATGGGCCCTAAATGCCCTAGGACATAGGCCAAGAATAGGTCAAGAAGTCTACGAAAATTTATCTAAGGAGGTGGCCAAACATGGCCCATAAAGTTGGCCAAACATGGCCCAAAAGGGTTGGCCAAACATGACCTAAGACAAATGGCCAAGGGCTGGTGGCATGGAGGTGCAAATGGGCCGGCGCGCAGGGCGCAAGCAGTGGTTCGCGAGGTGACCGGCAAGCGCGCACCACGCGTGCGCGCTCGTGGTTGGGCTGGTGGCTTACTCACTACTGTAGCAACAATGTATTTGCTGCAAGCTGTTTTCTCATTTTTCTAAATTTTTTTCCAAAGTGCTGCAAGCTAACTTTTTCAATTTTTAACCTACTTTCTCAAGGTTTTTAACCCCCACTTTTTGGCACTTTTCCCACTTATATATGGGCATTTTACACACCTAACAACTCTCTTTAATTCATAAAATTTTTGACATGGTTTCTTTTGTTTTCTAAGCATTTTCTACCTAATATTTTACAACAATTTATATATACAAGTATATGCACAACCACCATCACTCGATGGCCACAAGTTTATGAAAATTTAACATACACCTACATTATCAAGTAAGTTCAAGGCTCAATGCCTACTTTCCTAATTCCTTATATACTAACATTCATACTTGCATATAATCTTTATCATGGTCCTTTTTCTTACATTATTCCCACCATATACATGTGATGCACATTAAACAAAAATACTCTATTTTTCATTTGGGTTTAAGCCCTTACATTACAAAATGGCCAAAGGCCTATAGTCCACCATCATCCAAATTAAACACAAGTTATTTGGGCTTATGCTCATACATACAAAACGTAGCCTTTAGGCCAAATATGCTTCAAAAATCCATTTTCCCCTCCATGCTTCAAGACATTATCAAGTCTCATATGCCAGGAGTCTCATCTGTAATATATAATCCCATATAGGGTAAGCACGACTGCTTGTATGACATAATGCTAATATAAAGAACAAAGGTAAGACGTGACATGTGCAAAGTGAACATTTATAAGCTATATGCCTTCCAATCCATCAATGCAATGCAATGGCAATATGCATGACACACACATGCAACTCTATGCCCAACACATGTCATGCTTCACGGTCTTTCCTCGTTGAAACGCAAGTATCAATCATATGTCTCGCTTCACGGTCCGTCCTCGTTGGAACGCGAGTACCAATGGCCAATTTTGATTTTTTTATCACATGATCTACACCCTCATAATGCATAGCACTAAAGTGCTCAACACACACCATGTTTCCAAAGATTCACAACATGCCAACATGCCTTGATTTTTCTATGCAATTCCAATGACGCATTTATCAAACTCATGAAGTGTGCCTTAAATAATGCATCATACATAAAGCAAAGTATAACTTTTAAACCATAAAACTTTGTCTACATGAACATAGCATATAATCCAATCAATTACACATATAATCATGTTACATATTCACAACCTTACCAAATTCTCAAAAATTACACAAGTACACGAAGTACCAATACATTGAGCAAAACATCACTTTCAAACTACAAGATTTTGTCTATATGAACATAAACTAGAATGCAATGAATTATACATATATTTAAGTTACACGTTCATCACTTCACCAAATTCTCAAAGAATACATAAGTACACAAGGTACCAACACTAGGTTTTCAAAGTAACTATATGCTAGGTAGTTTTCTAACAACAAGTAAGCATGTAAGTCATACAATTAACATAAAAAAAC
Source organism: Nyssa sinensis (assembly GCA_008638375.1). Taxonomy (NCBI): domain Eukaryota; kingdom Viridiplantae; phylum Streptophyta; class Magnoliopsida; order Cornales; family Nyssaceae; genus Nyssa; species Nyssa sinensis. Next base: position 58,222 of record CM018046.1, on the reverse strand, counting down.
ACTCTTAAACTTAACTCTATTCTTTACTTAGCAAAATATCATACCTAAAAGGGTTTTTCTCAACCCTAGGGAGTTGTACATGCTCGCTTTGCAGCTGAACTAATTGGTAAAAATGTAGCCCTCGTGATGGAGAACTTCCTAGAAGGAAGCCTTATGAAATTCCAAGGCTAGAGATGAGTTTTGAAAAGTAGAAAGTTGAAAAACCTAGGTTTTTCTCACTTTTTCTCTCCAAGCACGACCTATTGTGTTTTCTCAGACCAATTCTGAGAAATTTAACTCTCAAGGCCTGTATTTATACTAAAGAGGCTAAGAGGTGAAAAGACCATTTTGCCCTTAATGAGTCGCGGGACCCCATTATACTACAACCCATCCAGAAATGCCTCAATTCCACATTTTGCTTCAACCAAAATTCTTAAAATTATTTTAAATGATATTTTTTCAAAAAATTTATTTTCGCCTATTAGCGGGTGCAGCCGAGTCCACTCGGGCCACCTAGAATGCCCTTTTTTATCCATTTTTTAAACTATCTGATTAGGCTCAAATTCTCACAAGAGGTGTATTTTAACATTTTAAGCATATTTTCCTTCTATGGAATACTCAAATTATACTTCTAAACATGACTTATGTTTAAATGATGCATGTATAGTGCCCTACTAGGAAAAATGAAAAATTTATCCTGATTTTTCAAATCTGTACACTGGAATAATTTTAATTGTGTCCTAATGCATTTATTAAGCTACCAATTAAACCTCGGTGACTATGGAAGTACCTACCTTAACATTTTTTGACATTTTAGACTCGACACTGGAATCCGTTTAGTCAAACGAGGTACCGAATATGCAGACACATAGAAATGTATAATTCACAAACTGCCCTTATTGTTGTACTGGCTAACAAATAGACTGAAAAATATAAAGAGAGGCATGCTTAACATTTTTAGACGTTCTAAACCTAACAGTAAGGTCAAACTGAACATCTAGGTACCCGAACGGAATCTCGCACGAAAGTGTAAAATTATGAAAACGCCTTTAGACTTAATATAAGTCATAGATAGGCTAATTAAGATTCAGAAAAGCCTAAATTGATTGTCTTCGACTTTCTGGATGTAACGGTGACGTCTTTTGAAGGGAAATAAGACTCGATAAAAAATTGAAAAAATATCAAATACATCCCTAAGACTTAATGAATCTATTAGAAGAGTATATAAAGTAAAGAGAAACCTATATCAACATACAAAAGAGCTTCTGAGTCTGGAATTGAACTCTGTTTGAGAAAATTGAGTGCCTAAAACATGGGTTCTGAACGGTAAAATGACCAAACTACCTCTAAGGATTAAGTAAGCAATCAAATGAACTCAGAGAGTAAAAGAGGGACCTACCTTATGATTAAAAGACTGCCTGGAATAAAAACTAATGTCCGTTTAGGCAAATAATGAACCAAATGACATGAGACATAAAATGATAAATGACCAAAATGCCCTTAAAGGCTAAAATAAAGCACACGATGAACTAAGAAGTATTAGGAACCCTAATTAAAGACCATAAGAGAGTCTTAAACAGTAAGACTAAGTCCAAAAGAGACTAAGAACACTAAGTAAACAAAGATTAAGTTGAGTACTATATTGATATAATATCGATGTATTATGATCTATATTTTAGGATCATCAACAAAGAAATAAAATAAGAGGAATATTGAGGCATATCAAGTAAACAAATAAAGGAATGACTGTGGACACTAGACCGCAGGTGAGTAACCTTGAACCCTGAAATGGAGGCTTTTCAATTGATTACAGTTCTTTTATTGTCTTCTTACATTTGCATGCTATGCTTTACAATTTTATGCAAATGTTTTATTATCATAATAAAGTTTTGAATGACATGCTTTATAAATATCATTCTTAAATGTTTTAATGCATGGATAGCTATGAATGTTTTGTAAAACATGTTTTTAGTATTACTTACTGTATAGACCCTACTGGGGGATAAGAGCTAATAAACCATTTATTGATTTAAATAACAAGGACTTTGCTAAGAGTCAGAATTCGGAAGGGGCTATGTAAGCCCGGAGCTCTAAATTACATAGATGGTCACCGAGGTGACAATGACGATCCCTAGGGACATACGTTATAAAGATATTTTGGCATGTGATACATACTTACCTATTTCTCTTCCATTGTTATAGAATGCATGACGAAATGATACTTTGCAAAACTAAACTGGCATGAACCCTTATGTAACAATTACAACATGTCTTTATTGTTTTATGAAAAGAATGCCAATAGATTCAAATAATGATTTCCTTAACTACTATCTATGAGAGTCATGAATGTTTTATAAAAGTTATGAAAATTTATGAAAGCTATAAAAGGTTTATAAAAATGGGTTTCTAGAAACCCATGACGAGGGATTGGAGTTACTCATGAGCTTTTTAATAAGCTCATAGGATTTTATCCTATAGTTTTTCAAGAAGAACCAGGAGGTTACAGAAGTAGGTGCATAAGCCAGGATGATTATAGAGACTTTAGATAAGAAAAACGTTTAGTATTTCAGCCATAGAGGTATCAACTTGAAGTAATGAATACCATAGTAACGTGATAGTTTAGAGAAGACCAAAACATGTTTAATGTTATCATTGTTGTAATAGTTAGATATTTACATGTAATGAATTGATGGGCTTATGTCATATAACTCTCATGTAAATTTTAGTTATGCTCTACCAAGTATAATTGCATTAAAGAAAATTTTTACAGACACAGATTTTCATTGCACGTATTATATAACTGAATACAATCTATTTGGACATGTTAAGAGGCATTCGGGTAGACAGTCATCAATATGTTACATAGGGGTTAATGTATTGTCTAGGTGCCTATCTGGCTAGTTATTATCCTTAATCCACATAGGGTGGATTATGGGATTTGACATAAGCCCATGTAACCTAACTCTCTGCTCACTCAACCATGATGTGTAGACATATGTAGTAAGCTTCAATCATGTGATGTTCTTATTTAAAGATTGACTTTATGGTGTTGAATGATTTACACAAAAATATTAGCAAACAACCATAGTCAATCAACTTAGGAATTTTTTATCATTTCTAATCAGAACTCCCTCTTAACTTCAAAGCCAAATTTTTGCAATTTGAATTGCACATTTCTCACCTTTTGCAAGGCGTCTTTCACACAATTGAGTAGGCTGCTCTTTTCAAAGGATTTTCATTAAAATCATACACACTAGCCCAAAGGTAGCCCTTTCCTTCCACTCTTGATTTTTCATTTTGTGTGTTTGCTATTATCTTTCAGGCTTTTTCTTTTGGTCCTTTGATTTTTTCAACCTGAGTTAATATTTCTAGCCATGGATTTATTGATGCATAAACATAAAACCACTAAGTCCTTATTGATGCATACACACAACTCACTTTCTTTATTCACGGCTGAAAAAAAAAAAAAAAAAAAAAAAAGGAGCTTAGGGTTTCTTCTCATTTTCTCTTCCTTTTCTCTACAACTTCTTGGATTTTCCTTGGGTTGGAAAGGGAATCAACACCATCAAGTGCTAGAGTGTGTGTAAGGCATTTTATTCTCGCTTTTGGAGATTAAGGTTGGAAGGAATCTCACCAAAATCAACAAAGACAAGATTAGGGTTTGCGAAATCTTCAAGGAACAAAGTAGGAATTTCTAAACCTATGTGTAGAACTTGTGTAGATAGATTTATCATGCATTATTTCATCTCTTCCTATAGAGTTACTCATATTGTTCATGTTAGGGCATATGCTGCATGTATCATGAACATTCATGTAATATGTGTATTATTTTCACAACACATCTTCTTTTTATGCTATCTTATTATGTGTGTAACTCTCGGTTTAATGCAAAAAGATTTACATGGTGAATTTGGGATGTGAGTTTGTATGCTATACACATGAAAATACCTCTTGCATGCCAAATGTTTGTGAAAATCCCTAAATGGCTATTTATGTTAAAAAGTGGTGCTTGTTCATAGTTGCGTGAATGAATTGACTATATTAGTGAAATAAAAGTAAATTGTGAATATGAATGTAAATGGAATGCCCTTGAATTAGTTTGTTATTGAAAAAGGAAAAAAAAATGAACATTTGGGGCTTGAAATGGGATTACGTCTTTTATGTGCTCTTGAGTGTGGTGAGATTTCGCTTACCCGGGGTTTTCATTGTGTTCAGGATGGTGTTTTTCATTGGCTTTTGAGTTGTAAACCTCGTAGGTGGTCGTATGTCTCCATCGGATTAATAGCCCATAAAGCACACGACTTACTAGGGGGTCAACTAGGAAATTAGTCTTAGGATTAAGACTTGAGAGTTGATAGGGGAAAACTAGATAATCGGAATGACTAGAATGAATTATGAAATCTCCATAAATCAGCTCTTACTTAGTGAAATTGCTCGGTGTTTTCTTTTTAGTAAATTATAACTATTGAATGTGAAACCTTACTCCTTATTGAATTATTTCCTTGTTATGAACATTGCTCTATGATCTCTTGTGTTCCATTACACATGCACAAGCATACACGTGACATCACATTTGTTTATCTCTGTTTAGATTTCTCTTACTGGTGTTATTGTACTGACCTCTACCAGATGCAGGAGTGGGCATAGAAATGGCCGCGAGTTGAAGAACCACTACCATGCTATTTTTGAAAAATATTTACTTTTTTGGTATACTAAAACATCATTACACCTTTTTGGAAACTTGTTTGAATATATGTTTCCTTGGAATGGATTATGTATATTGTAGCTACAATGTATATAACTTAGAAGCTTAATGGTGATGTAGACATTACAAGGGACTTGACTTATTTTTGGACTCTTATAAATTCTATGTTTGAAACTTGATTCTTGAAAGAGCATATTGGTGTATGAATTTTGGAATGCATGCTTTGATATAGGATCGTAAAACGAATGAAAAAGAAAGTTTAAGGTACGGGGAAAAAAATAGGTGGAATGAAAAAGTCATAAAAATAACATGTTCAGGTGTTGGACGACCGGTTCAATCGACTAAAAGGAAGAACCAGTCGACTGGAATTAACAGAATCTAAATAACACAACAATCCCGAACTTTCAGTCTATTAAATGGGAGAATCAGTATATTGAAAACTAGACTCAATTAACTAAACAGTTGACTGAAATGGAAAAAATTCAAATTTTACATTAATTATCATTTAAGTAAACAGTTTTATTTAATTTTCTTTTTATTTACTTAAGAAATTGTAATGTAAATAAGGAAATACCCCCTATTTGGAACTAATAAAAATAATCTCAAAACTTAATTAGTTATAAAGTTTCTATGTTGTTTTCATATCACTACTTGGGTCTTTGGGGCCCTAGTTGTAACATCTGATGTGTTTATTCGGATTTTGGAATTTTGTTAATGTGGGATTACATGAAGCAAAGAGAAAAAAAAAATGCTTTTATGTGAGATACCAACATGTCAAACATATGGTGATCGTCTTGAAATTTGTCTGCGACAATATTTTTAGGTAGCAGCAACCGTCTATTTTGAATAGTAATACATGGACAATTTCTTAGAGCTGTATACAGTTAAATAGTCTTGAGTTAATATTTTACTTTCTATAGTATGGTCATCTATCTTAGTTCCTTGATTCAATTCAATTTTGGAGATCCACTCTCAAGTGCTTGTATGGATTCCAAGAGGGAAATAGGAGTGAAGATCTAAAGGTATATTGATATTTTTCTTCAATCAATGATTCATCTTCTTCAGGTTAATATAATTTTATTTTATAGTATATTATTCTTAATTACTTGTGATTTGCAAAAACGTATAGGTTAAATTTTTTTTGGTTTCTAACTGCTTTGATTTAATTTATGTTTCTAACCAGGAAACCATAGATAGAGAAAGTAATTGTAAAATTAGGTCTTTGTGAAATGGGGACTAAACTAAATTTTGACGATTGGGGCAACTATCCCCTACAAAAACAAAATTATAGGCAAAAAAATGAGAAGGAGTCAATGAGAAACAAGGTAGAAAACCTCAATTACAAGTCATGGCATGTAAACTGGGTTTCCATTAAATGGTCACCAAACTTGTTTTCACTATTTAGGACACTTAAAACACCTCAAAAAAATGAGCATAGTGACAAAAACAATGTTAAATCACCGAGAAAATGAGGAAAAAAAGAAAGTTGTAGGTTTATAAGGGAGGTACGGTTCTTGCAATTTTATTTAGTTTTGATGCTCTTTAATCACATAAATTTTGTTTACATATTAAAACTAAATGATTATAACAATTTAAATCGAAAAATATGCAAAAAAACATTATAGAGAAAATGCACTATGATAATTAGGGTTTCATGGCACTACAGTAACAATCGCTAGGTGGGGAAGACAACCTCCCTACGTCGGGTCTCAGCTCATGAATTTAGTCCATGTCAAGTTCAAGTCAAGCTAATAAATAGGTAAGATGAAACTACATCTTTTTGGCACTCAGATATAAAAAAAGAAGGGAAGGTAACGAACTTGTCACACCCTAGGTCCGCCCTTTACAAAATTCATAACGCGATCGGGTCGAAGGCCTTCATAATAGAATCAAATGTGTTGCATGGGAATTATTTTCTATTATCTGTAGAAGCGTAAGTTTTACAACTTCATAATAACACACTAATCCAAATTAATACAATCACACCTAATCAGAACACAATTAATGATTTCCTTCACAACTGACCGTGGCCAACTATTTTTTTATTCAACAACTACAACTTAGGCCAGTCTAGTACTTTCCTTGATCAGCTTCCCAAATAATAGTTACTTATCTTGTGTACTTATACTCTACATCTATAGTAACCTTTCACAAGCATTGGACTGTTGGGCTTTATTTTCTATTTCAAGCTTGTCAAGTCTATTACATTTGTGTATTCTTCTATTCCTAAAATGTTGGGAAAATGGAATGAGCTAAACAAAGCTCAATGAATAATTTCAGCCTCTATCATGGGTTTTGATAGTAAAATAGAAAAAATATATCATGAATAATAAGAGGATAATTATACTTTTGAAACGATAAGATTTTTTTATAACATTCTAAAAGATCGAAAACACGTGCTTTATAAAAATTGCATTATGTTTGAACATAGATTTGCGTATCAAAATCATAACATACTTAAAACTTGATTTGAATAGAGCTGCATATCATGAATCAGAAACATTTCTTATAAATCATATAATAACGTATCATGCCCATTAATATGAACAGAACAAAATTAAATAGGACAAAATAGAAACATGTCGAACAAAAGGTCAACAAAAGACCTAATTATTTATAATAAAAACATACAAAATAGAAAATGTTATAAGGCCACTAGAATACCTAATGGAAGAGATCTCTAACTGCTTATCGATCTACCGACATGTGTCTCTCGGCAGGACTTACCTGAGTGTTGGCATGTATCCCCAAATAGGATTTCACATAATGGCATGTCCATAAAAATAAATTTTTAAATTTTATCCATAGGTTGTCAAAACAATTAGTAAACATGCTTGTAAATCATATTTTCATAGTAGAAAATATCTTGCATAATTATAACTCAAATATTGTTTTGGCAACATAGATTAGCCAACAAACATAGTCTAATAGACCTAACAAAGAGGAAGTTGGAATCTTGGATTGGAGCTAAAGGAATGAGAGCTTGAGTGGTAAAGCGTTGTTGGGTAGGAGGGTGAGTAAGTGAGCGAGTCTCTTGCGGTAGCTCGGTTTAAGTGGTGGAGGAGGATTTGGGAACCCATCTGTGTTTAATTTCCTTGTAACCGACATGGACTTGAAAGTCCCCTTGGAGTAAAAGTTCATGTGGATGGGGGTATAAATGTCAGTTTTAGTAATAAGATTGATTTAGTAGTATTTGAAGAGAGTGGGTAAACGACAGGAGTAACTATGACTCTCTTAAGGTAGCCAAATGTCTTGTTATCTAATTAGTGACACACATGAATGGATTACCGAGATTCCCACTGTCCCTGTCTACTATCCAATGAAACCACAACCAAAGGAACGGCCTTAGCAGAATCAGCAGGGAAAAAAAACCCTACTGAGCTCGACTCTAGTCCGACTTTGTGAAATGACTTGAGAGGTGTAAGATAGGGGGAGCCGGAGCCGGATTTGGCAGCCCTTCCAATCCGCATCAGTCCATGCTCCGAGCCGATTGGCAGACCGGCTTGTCACCGTTCCACATCCGACCGGGGCGCATCGCCAGCCCCCATCCGTTTCCCTCCCAACAATTCCAAGCACTCTTTGACTCTCTTTTCAAATTCCTTTTCATCTTTCCCTCACGGTACTTGTTTACTATCGGTCTCTCACCCGTATTTAGCCTTGGACGGAATTTACTGCCCGATTGGGGCTGCATTCCCAAACAACCCAACTCGTAGACAGTACCTCGTGGTGCAACAAGGTCCGAGCACAATAGGGCTCTCACCCTCTCCAGCGCCCCTTTCCAAGAGACTTGGGCCAGGTCCGTCGCTGAGGATGCTTCTTCATACTACAAATCGAATGGCGTGGCCACACGATTTTCAAGCTAGGCTATTTACGGTTCCCTCACCGTTACTAAGGGAATCCTAGTAAGTTTCTTTTCCTCCGCTTATTGATATGCTTAAACTCAACAGGTAGTCCCGCCTGACCTGGGGTCACGTCGGTGAACAGAAATAGTCAATTACAACTAGCAGGAATCTCTTATTTTGAGGGGCTTTTGGCAATGGCCCTACAATGTCCATTCCCTATTGGGCGAAAGGCCAAGGACGAGTTCATGATGAGGTTGATGCTGGTATGAGGCGAAACGTTGACATTTGTCACACTTCCAAACATATTCCTTAGCCTGTTTTAGCATACTAGGCTAGTAGTAGCCCTAAGTTAGTGCCCGATGAGCTATGGTCCTATCGTCATTATGGTTTTCACATATCCCCTCATGTATCTCGATTAGAACGTAGTATGCATCTTTTGGAGTTAAGCACCATAGAAGGGGCTGTGTGTAGGACCTTCGGTGAAGTTTTTCTTTAAGAATTAAATACTGAGTTGCCCTAATTCGAATTCTTCTAGTATGATTCTTGTCCTCTAGAAGCAACCCTTCCTTTAGATATTAGATGATGGGAGTCATCCAATTCTGATGTTGTTCTGAAATTTCAAGAGATTGTATTACCTCAGTACTAGGTTTTGACTGGTAAGAGATTTTTACCATTGAGTCACTTTCTGGCTTGAGATAGGAGGTCATATTTGCTAAAGTGTTAGCCCTAGAGTTTTAGTTCCTTTTAATCTTCTGAATAGTGAATTTACGAAAAGACCGCTTTAACGATTCCATCAGCTGTAAATATTTGGTCATTCTATTATCCTTGGTGAAAATTTCTCCCAAAACTTGACTTACCACAAGCTGAGAGTCAGAGAATACGTCAAAATTTAGAACTTCACATTTTAGAGCCAATTTCATCCTAAGGATAAGTGCTTCATATTCGGCTTCATTGTTAGAGGCTCTGAATCGTAAGCTGACAGCTTTTTCGGTTACGATCCCATCAGGGGACTGAAATATTATACCTACTCTAGAGCTTTTGTCCGTAGACAAACCATCGGTGTAAAATAACCAGTGAAGCCAGAGCTTATGACATGGCAGTGAGTTGTTCCTGCATTTGATCAGACTGTCGTTAAATCCGATCAAGTTGTTGTTATAAACGAATAGGTGTTTGTCCCTTCCTCTTCCAAAAGGAGGTTGATTCTGAGGGTTTTGAGAATTCTTTCTACGAGGAAGGCTGAGAGCCATTGTCTTTTGATAAAAAAAGATAAAAGATTTGTTGTTTTGAAGAAAAGATAGCAAGAACGATTGTCGTTCCCATAGACGGTACCAAACTAATGTTTCTCCTTTTTTTTATCAAAAGGATCTCCCGTCCTTCACTACTTGTCAAAAACTTGAGATCAAAGGCTCATCGGAAAGACTCCAGTGGTAGTCGCTTCGATGATAAAGTCAGCAAATAAAAAAATATTGTAATTTAAAAGAAGAATTGAACATAAATTAAAAGTATACCTTATGGTCTTATTTTTAGGTTGAAAATCTCCCAAGTTGAGTATGATTAAGAGTCATAAAAGTAGGGATTTGAAAATATCCGAAAATAGTAGTTGTCATATTGAACTATGTTTCCTTATTCCGAGATCAATAGGATATTGAAGGCGATACTATACTCTAAACCATATACCTTTGAACCATCCGTGTTTGGTTGATCTGGATAAAATAATATTTCTTGATCTATTTCCTAAAAAATTCTGTCTAAACACGTGTCATGCTATGAATATGTTTCACTTTATGAGATATCATTTTGCATGCACATAACTTCCATTAATTAGTCTTAAAATTCAATGGGTTATGAACACCCGATTCTAGAGAGAGAAATTCTAAGTAATGGAATCAGGTTTATCTCTTTGAGCACTCTCCATGCTTTGAGTCCCTTCTATAAGTCTCCATTAGCCTCTAAAACACACCCATGCACACACACACACACTTCCATTCTCTTTCTTTCTCGCTTTCTCTCTCTTCTCTCCCCCTCTCTCTAAACGACTGGTGAAGGCTGTTAATATAGACTAATTATGTAACTGTAACGATGAGATCATGGCTACATGTACTCAAGTGTACTACTGAGCACATGTGGTCATAGACCGCAGCATCGGGAATATTTTTTCAAACTCTACAGGGTACAGCACATTGTTTAACCAGAGAAATATTATTGCGCAATCTCAAACAACTGTCGGAACCAACTTGCTTTATCTAATGCATAGAATCAAAGAAATCATTGCAAACTAGAAGTGAATAAGAGCTTAAGAGATTCTCATTCCAGATCAAGTGTCTCATGATAGGCCACATCCATCCCCGCTATCCTTCTTACTTCTAAATCTCTACCAATTAACTTAAAACCATGTTATGGAATCTGGATGTTGACATAATAGTCGCACGCCACAAGTTCTGGTCAAAGAACCAATTACTTCAGAAATCTCAAGATAAAAATTATAATATATAACAGACTGATTCGAGGTGATAGAAAATATGTAAGCAAGTTTGCAATCATGAATAATGGCTCCAAAATAGCCAAACCACCCTTGAATTCCAAAGAAGGTAAGTACTGAATCAACAAAAATAGTTTAATAAATGCAACCAAAGTTACTTGAAAAATGAAATTATTGCTATATATATAGTCAATATCTTACAAGTTGCTGCAATAGAGATTTTTATTCTTTACTAGTCACAATGATCCATCTAACATCTTCCTAACATGAAGAGGATGATATGTTTCCAGTTTCTCACTTTAAATGGAAGTTATGGGAGTGCTAATGAAGCAAGAGATCCATACAAGTCCAGCACTGTAACAAGAAATGTGTCAGAATAACATAATTTTAAATTAAAAAAAAATAGATGAAACCACAACATGAATAACCAATACTAGCAACAAACTAAACAAAAAATCACACGTGCATGTACAAAACCACAGCATGTGCAATACACAAGCCTGAAAACCACAGCATAACTAGCAAAGCAAGTGTAAAAGACTCACACAAGTGAATGCAGAGAAATGCAGGAAGCAAACAAGCTACTTTAGCCTCATTTAAAACACAAAGTCTTGCATAGCCTAACTCTTCCAATGAGGTCAAATCCAAAATATTACTTACAAATCTAACACAAAAAAACTGCAGTGGCTGACAACAGCTTGCAAAACAAATATAGGGAAGATTCATTCAATCCCATGACTCTGCACATTTTAGAATTATTATTTGACCAAGAGACCAACCCATGCATTGCCCAGAGAATAGGAAATCTTCCAATTCTGATAGGCCTGAAGCAAAATTCAAATGTCTTGAACCAAAGGAAAAATAGACCAATGAGGGTGCTGAGAAGTTCTAATAGAAAGGTGAATGACTATTGTAGCATTTTCCTCAAACAAAACATTAGAAAAGCCCTTTTGTTCACGACCCATCCAAAGCAAGAGTCCTAATAATAGTGTGTCCAGGAGCCGAGTTCATCGCCACCCTCTTGTTCGTTTACATTACCGTTTTGACTATGATTGGCTATGAAGCACAGACACTCTATTTTGGCTCATGTGTTCGTATCGGACACGTGTCGGACGCCGACACTCTCAGATATTTCCCGGACACGTATCTGACATTTAAATCATAGATATTAATGATTAAATGAAATTCTTTAATTTTTATTTAACAACTTCGTTATTTTAATATCTTAATAATATTTTTGTAATTTATGTGTTTTTATGTCAATTTTAATTGAAATAACATTAAATTTTTATTAATTGGTTATATAAAACATTTAAAAAATTTACAAATATTAAATGTGTCCTACGTTTTTTAAAAATAACGTGTCTGCATGTCTGTGTCGTGTCGTATTTGTGTTCCATGTCCATATCCGTACTCCTTAGATGATTGGGTACAAATGCCAGACTGACCCAACCAAGAACACTGATATTGAACTATCATAGCCCCAAGGAAATCTTGCACATGTTTCTTCATCTAGAGCAATCATCCTTGGGTAGAAAAAGTAAAGAAAAAAGAGGGAAGAAGAGAGAGAGAGAGAGAGAGAGAGAGAGAGAGAGAGAGAGAAGAGAGGGGGGGGGGGGGAACGTCCATAAAGAAAGCAAAAGAAAATCTAAAAAAGAATCAAAGGGAAGAGAGGCACTAACTGATAGCCAAAGAAACAAAAGGATTCCGATTTCCTAACACAATGAGCAATGGCTGCCAGAGCCTAGAATGGGGGAGAATCATGAAATCCCTCTTGCTTCTTGAGTTCGTGTTGCCTCAGTGGCTATTGTGGACATTAACTGAAATAGAGGAGGTTCACTGAAGGGAGAATCGATGCAAATAGGGCTGGCAAAGTAAAACCCTAGCGGCTAACGGCTGTGATGGAGGAGAATAGTGGAGTGGTGGCACCACTCGCATAGGTATCAAAAGTTTCAAAAATGAAAACTAAACAAGGAAGAGAGAAACCTATTTAGGTTTAGTTGTAAATTGACGTAATTAGCCCCATCTATTCATTTTATTTATATAAATTTTAATTTATTTTAATATACCTAGTAAGGGTAAATAAGTAATTTAAATGATTGATAAACAGGCCTACACGAGTTGGATCAGGTCAAACAGGTGAATCAAACACGTTTAAACACGACATGTTTATTAGTAGTGTTAATCTATTTGATCAAATTTTGACTTGAACACGATTATTTCTAACCCGAACCCACTAAATTTGTGTCATTTTCGATTCTTCATGTTGAAAATTGCCAACCCGAGGTCATAGTCAATCCATTACGGAGCATCTTGATGATGGTGTGAGTTGTAACGACAGGGCACTCTATACCAGCTGGTTGCAGAAGTTTTTGGACATTAATAGTTTGATTTACGGAACGAAACAAAAATAAACTAGGGGAAAACAGGATACACACTATAAAATCCAAGGAAATACAAAAACATGAAACTCTAAACATCCTTGGGCAACCGCCACGTCATATCTGAGTAGGCTTACCAACAGGAGGCATTTATTCAAACAGGTTACAGTCTCCTAATCATAATTAATCTACTTCACATTGACGAAAGTCGAAAGAAAATCAGTATATTGAAGAATATGAAGAAAATAACTTAAAAAACCAATGAATTGAACCTCAGAAAATGCAGCTTTATTTTTGCAGTCAACTGCTTTATCAATGAACTGTTTGGCATGCTGTTCTCCAATTGATAGGTCAGAGGTATGACGGTTGCAACAATAAATGAAAATCTCATGAAAAATCACAAAGGGCTACAAGGCCTCCATTGTTTGACAGATGAGCTCAATCGATCTGGGAGAACAGCAGACCATGTAGTAAAATCTGGCAATGGTCCTGTCAGTGCAAGATAATTTTCACCATCGCTTTTTGGCATTTTTTTCCAGCTTACCTGTTTCAGATTTTAAATTGTGAGCTTTTGTCCAGCTAAGGAATAACAATGAACAATTAATTACAATAAAAGCACATTAAGAGATTGAGGCACTAATGCACCAGGATATGCTGATATATACGTAAATATATGCAAAATCAGTCGATAAAGTGCGCACACATGCACAACTGATCATGGCTCCAAATCTTGTTTGCAGATGCTGCTGAATCTTAAATAACAATTTTTTCAAGCAGTTGATGCCACAAATTTGATTGAACAGATGATCATACAGTAGCTTTATTATTGCCACTCTACTTATTTGTATGGACAACTTATATGCCAATATAGTCCAATGTGTGTGTGTGTGTGTTCCCACGTATTTGAAGTTTGACACAGACTTCAAGGGGTGCAATGCCTTTACAGATCAAAATTTAGTGGAAAAGTAATTGGAAAGACAAGGCAATAGTAAGAACTTAATGCTGCCCAAGTCATTATGATGCAATATGAAATTATCAGCGAAGTCACAAAGTTCTCCAAATGTATGGAGCCCCCAAAAAAATGGTTTTTCGTTAAGAGTAAATAATACAATTTTTAAAGTTAATATCTGATAATATAAAAAGTAAAACACATAATAGGCAAAGGGTTCTCAAACTAGTATCTTGCATACTTCCTCAAACAATTCTAAAATGATTAACACTTTCCTCACGGCGTATGATTGTTTGTTTCCAAAGCTCAAATCTGTCAAACTGGCCATAAAATAAGTTATCCTTTTGTATTTGTTTTACAAAAAAGCGCCAGACTTTTGTACATTATTTAATCCTGAAGATTTTTATTTTTTATTGTTTATTAATCCCCAAAAATAGATTGTTTTCTAAACTCAAATCTATCAAACTGCCCATATAATAAGTTATCCTTTTGTATTCAATTTCCAGAAAAGGGCCAGACTTTTGTGAATTGTTTAATCCTGAAGATTTGTGTTTTTTATTGTTTATTTATCTATTATTATTATTATTAATAATAATATAGTTGCAAAAAATGTTCCATTCTGAGGATTACTGATTGGTATATGCCATCCAGCCTAATAAAAAAAGCAAACCAGGCTCTGTACCACGCCAGAAAATATCCCAAATCTTGAAGAGATTAACAATTGTCTGCTGTAGGATCTCATACTTTGCACTTAAGACTCCCAATGTCTTCTGGATAGATAACTTCTATATTCTTCAGGACATCAAAGATCGCTGGGTAAACACGTTTCTTTAATAGTAATTTTTTGACTTGTTATAGACATTATTTTTCCATGTGCACCACTTCTCAAATTTGTACCAGTAATGGTATATATGGGTGAAAGGCCAGACTGCCTGGTTAAATTTTCACCTTGAAAAGACAAAAGAAAATAAGGGAAGAACTAGTCATTGGAACAATCTATATATTCTATTCTCCTTGGCTACCATACTGATGATAAAAGTTTTGCCAACATATAACATAATTGCTAAGATTACTTATATACATACACACACACATATATAAAACAGAATTGCAACATGATATTTAATCTGTTGAACCCTTTTTTGTGGTCTTATTTATGCATTGTTCAAAATGTTTGTTGACGATAATTCTTGGTATTCATATACTGTGGTTGTGGAAACAGAAGTGGCGGTATATTGCAGACTTAAATAGTTTTCTTTTGCTGTTACATTTTCTTTTCTTCTATTTTCTTTTCTTTTAATTTTTTTAATATGAGTTCGTTTTGATGTTCAAATTCTATTTTGGACACACATTTTGGATGCAGGACAGCAACCTAAATTTCTTCTGGCTTACTGTGGTGGTACGATAAATTATATACTGGTGTTTTTCCTTTTAATAAGCATTATTAGAAATTACCAGAGGGAGTGCACCCATGTACATTGGTTTATATGCAAGATATCTGTACATAGACTGTACTTTTATCTCACCCAAAAACTTTATAAAAAAACTAAACAAAAAAGAAGAAAGTGATTCAAAAGGGAGCTCAACAAATCATACTTAAGAGCCAGAACAGGAGATTCCCGTTTGAATGATCTCCTATTCCTTTCATCCCAAAATACACCATAATACGGCCTCCCACCACCCACCCCACTCTCCCGCTACTCCACAACCCCTCCAACTAGCAGGCACATACCTTGCCAATCTAGGCATCACCCATTAAAACCTAAAGGACAAAGGACTTGTAATCTTCATCTTGTTAGAAGTTCACCCAAGAAGTCTTCATCACTTACTACCTCTCAACTATTAGAGTTGATCCACATGGATCTCATGGATCCTATGAGAACTGAGAGTCTAAGAGGCAAGAGATACATCCTTCTAATGGCAAATGACTTGTCTAGGTATTCCTTGATAGTGTTTTAAGGGAGAAATATGATGCTTATGGGGTTATCAAAACCATATGCCAAAGAACCCAAAATGAAAAAAGATACTCAATGACTAGGTTTAGGAGTGGCCATGGGAAAAAAATTGAAAATTCTGAAATTATTGAGTATTGTGATAACATTGGATAAAACAAGAATTTTCTGCACTCATTACACCTAAACATAATTTTGTTGTTGAGAGGAAAAATAAAGTCATTCAAGAAATAGCTAGGGCAATGCTTCATGGAAAGGGTGTGCAAAGGAGATTTTGGGTTAAAGCACTCAATATTTCTTTCTATAGGGTGAATAGGGTTTACCTTAGAACTTGCACTCGTCAAACTCCATACGAGTTACGGACCAGTAGAAAACCCAATCTAAAGTATTTTTTGAGTCTTTGAGAGTAGATGCTACATCCTTAAGGTAGAGAGAACTTAGGTAAGACCATAAGTTCTAATCACATAGTAAAATGAGAATGTTTTTTGGTTATTCATCAAACAGTAGAGCATATATAGAGTGTACAATCTTAGCACCTCTAATGTTACAGAGTCAATTAATGTGGTCCTTGATGAAATGTCTACCATTAGAATAGATGACCATGATAAATTCATAGGAGAACAAGTACAAGAAATTACAATACACCAATAGAATCTCCTATAGTGGTTAACTTAGAGAGAGATGAAGGTACTTCATCAATGATGAAGGTGTACCTAAATGGGTTATGAGAAGTCATGATCCTTCAAATGTGATTGGTCTATGGATGGTGGAGTTATGATTTCTGCACATTTGCAAAATGAGATGAATTTTCATTATTACACTTCAAAAATGAACCCAAAAATGTGAATAAAGTACTTTAAGATGAAAATCGGATTTTAGTAATGCAAGAAGAATTACTTCAAGTCACCAAGCTTGATGTGTGGGAATTACTCCAACTCTATGTAAATGACACAATCTTTGGGTCCACTAGTGATAGACATACTCATGAGTTTGTTGAGGAGATGAGAGTTGAGTTTGAGATGAGCACGGTTGGCGAGTTGAACTTCTTTCTCGGTCTCCAAGTTCATCAATTGAGTGATGGGATATTTATATGTCAAACCAAATATAGAAAAGAGCTAGTTAAGAAGTTTGGCTTAAAAAGTGCTAAGCACGTACCGACTCCTATAAGCACTAGCACCAAGCATAGCAAGGACACTTTAAGCAAAGATGTCGATCCCACCTTATATAGGAGTGTGATAGGTAGTTTACTGTATCTTACTTTTAGTAGACCTGATATAGCCTTTAGTGTCGGTATTTGTGTCTGTTTTTCAGTCCAGTCCTAAGGAGTTACACTTATGGTGGTTAAGAGTATCATTAGATATGTGAGTGCGACACTAAGATATGGTATTTGGTTTTATTATGATACCAATATCACTCTACCTGCATATTCTGATGCAGATTGGGCTAGGAATCTGGATAACCAAAAGAACACTTCTTGTGGCTGTTTCTATATAGAAAATAACTTAATCTCTTGGCATAGCAAGAAACAGAATTTGATCTCATTGTCCACAGCTAAAGCAAACTATATAACTGCGGATAGTTGTTGAGCTCAGTCGTTGTGAATGAGACAGATGTTGAAAGATTATGGTTGAGAGGTTGGCACAATGATGGTATATTGTGATAACTCAAGGGCCATTAATATTTTGAAAAATCGCGTACAACATTCTAGGACAAATACAAATATTGAACACCACTTCATTTGTGAGCTTCTTGAGGAGACTGTCTTATGTCCCCACTTAATGTCAACTCGCGGATATTTTCACGAAACCTTTAGATGGCCCTAGGTTCGAGAATCTTAGGAAATTTATAGGTATATGTTTTATTAATTGATCGCTCATAATGACATAGCCTAGGTTGTGCTTCAAGTAATTATCTTTCTTCCTAGTTTTATGTCTTGTATATTAGGATTTCTTATTTTAGGATTAGATTAGTGTCTTTTCTTTGTTTTTCATAAAACAAAAAATTCAAAAAGATTTTTCTTATATTAATTAATTTGATATCGCTTGAATAAAAGAAAAAAAATATATTTCTTTGATTTACTTGAGTATTTGAGACTATCATCCATGCACTTAGATTTATTCTAATCACATGTAATCATTTATATTTGATTATAATCAATCTTTCAAGCAACCCATAATCTCAATGCACTTACAAATGTACTTTTATTTCATGAGATAGGACTTTTTGAGTTGTTGACACTAAATAGTTTTTTTGTTCACCTTACAATAAGTCTATGACTAGAAAGATTAACTTGGGTTATTGTCTAAGACCATTGCACAAGAAACTTCAAAAGAAAAATTCAAAGAGTATGTAAAAGGAAAGGGCTACTAATGAGGTAGTGTGAATGCTATCAAATAGGTGTACCTTTCAAGCTACCTATTCAATAGTGTGAAAGTCATATTGAAAAAGTGAAACAAATTCAAAATCATAAAAATTTTAAGGAAGACGTACAATTGAGGGGGAGCTTCTTAGATTGGATGAAAGGGTCAAATCAACACCTAGGTTAATTCACTATAATTATTTTTGTCGTTTGTTGAATCACCAAACACTGTAGTGAAAACAATGAAAAATGAATTGTTCATGAGGTAAATTTAAAGTTTCATGTCAATTCACCATGAGGGAGTGTGCAAGGTTGTTGGGAAGGTTGAGGGTGATCAAAGTCTTTTGGACTTAATTGTGAGAAATCTAAAAATTTTGGAACATTGATCACCGCCTCAAATCCTTATGCTTCTAAATTGGTTTTTTGAACTGCACATTCTTTTTTTTGTTTTAAAAAAAAATGGATACTGGATTAATTATGTTGTTAAATTTTTGTATTATTTTAATTTTCCTCTTTAGTTCTATGTTAGGATCAATTAGAAGCGTGTTGAATTAGGTTAGAATTTGAATTAGGTTCAAATTTTAAACACCAATCAATGTGGGTCAACACAGAAACCAAATCCAACAACCTCATTCGAATGAGGTTGCGGGTCATTCAAACAACAGTTCAGGGAGCCTGACGATCGTGTTCGAAAGTGCACTGTTTAAATTCCAATGACTTATTCTTTCTTTCATACTTCCATTCGAACTTTGAGTGTTGGAGAGAGTTTTGCATTGTTTCCTATATATTGTGAGCCCAGATTTGCTGCCTATTGTTCGTGTTCATATATTATGCTCCAATTAGGCCCTTCTACAAAGCATCTTGGGATTTTCACTGATTGATTTTCCGTTATGAGTCCATTTCATCCTCCGGTGAGTCCATCCTTCCTTTACTAATTTTACTTGTTTTTATTGTTATTATTATTCTTAAGTATTTAGGGGTTTAGGGCACTTAGATCGCTAGGGTCATACACTTCGACATAGTTCTGCTAGGATCACACTTTCATTACTTCTACTTCTAGCACTATGCCACCTAGGAGAGAGCTTCAGGATTAGGCACCACCAATCTATTTTATCCAGTTCATACGGTACCTAGAGGTGCTCAAGTCGAGCGCTATAGGTCAACAGCTCTACGAGACAACTTTTCTGCATTTTCTCCCATCTAGTACTAGTGGAGTGTGCAGTTCGAGCAGAGCATATTGCTCAGCCACTTATGATTGAGCAGTTCACTACTCATTGTTGGCTTCCCCTTCTCAATCCTGAGGGACTGGCCAACGTCAACATAGTTCACGAGTTCTACGCAAACTTAGAGCTAGTGGATGACCCCAATCTTCTGAGATGTTACGTTCATGGCATACGCTTTGAACTCACACCTCAATGTATTGCTTCTTTTCTTCACATCTCTTGATGTTTTGAGCCAGGATTTCCCTATTCTAGTCCGGCTCACGCTCCACATCCAGATATGGTCACTGCAGAGCAAGAGCTATCATGTCTTACTAATGTTAATAAAGATGTTTTTCAAAGGTTGTCTACGAGCCTTCAGTTGCTAGACTGCCCATTGCACAAGATGTGCCAGATGGTCAGGATGAGAGTGAGTCTTTTAGGAGAGTGGACAGTTTTTTAATTATTTGGACATTTGGGCATGTACTTATTACAGTTTTTTTATTTTATTTTTGTTATGTATGGATCAGACATATGGATGTTATTTCTTTTTATCTGTTTATGTTTTTCTTCATATTTCATGTGTCCATGATATTTATCTCTTTATATCCCTTGTGTCATGCATGATGGATGGTTATACATCTCTCTTGCTTGATTACTTATGCTTTGATTGCTTTATTTTTCCTGTTGTCATCTAGTGACAAAAATGGGGAGAAATTTTAGTGTGGATAAGTGAAGGGGAGGTTTTTATTCATGTTGTTAGGACCTTGAGTCCATTTGTGTATTGGCTGAATTAGTGTTAACAAAACTAATTTCATTATAATGTATCTTAGTCCTAGGATTGAGTGTCTCTCAAGTCCTTGTGATCCTCTCAAAA
>CM018046.1:0-32500 GCA_008638375.1 Nyssa sinensis | reverse complement strand
ACATATTGATATAGTAAAACTTCATAGTTCAAAATGTCAAACAGTTATAGCGCAATCGATATATCAATCCACTATCTGAGACTTATCAGCTAAATTATTCAATCAGAATGCATAAGCCCATATAACTCGGTCTTATCATTCTACTTTCAATTATTGACATATTTGCACTTCCAGTTTGGCAAAAGTTCAGCCTGAACTCCAAGTCTCAGAACTGAGAATGTAAGTGAAATTGGAAGGTGAATTAGAGGGTAAGGGGGCCAGGAAGCATTGTCCTTGAAGGGTTTAAAGGTTTCACATGCGTAGAAAGCATTGAAATATGTGCAATTTATATCTAAAATAAAAAAAGACAGATTAATTATTCACATTATAATAATGGATTCAGAATTTATAACTAACATATCCTTCTTCTTTTTTGTAAGGAACATATCCAAATTTACATTATAAAATAATTAGTTATTTTTGCATTTTTGGAAAGCTTTAACAATGTCATCACTCATCATATTCCATTGTACCTGTAATGCAGCTATTCACAAGGCTGAAGAAAAGGAAGGATGCCATAAGTAGACAGCCAGCTTAAGATACTAAGTCAAACCTTCGTAAAAATGAATATTAAAAATTTTTGCAACTTTTATGTTAGACATTTCCTAAAGTTGGCGTACTTTGTTGGACCTCAAGTGAGATATCACCTAGGAGCAAAAAGTTTGTATCGAACCTTGAAAATTGACAAATTTTGAAACCTATGAAAGACAAAGATAGTAATGTTATTATATAATTAAGCATCTAATAACTAATACTGAATAAGTATATAAGAAATTAAAGATAATTACTGCTTTGAAGAAAAAAGTTGGTGTCACGGGGAATAATTAATCATTTTATTGCTTAGAATTTTTAATTTTCACAATGGAATGTGTGTGTGTGTGTGTGTGTGTATATGACACATAGGAGATGTCTTGACCGAATGATTGGAATTAGTGCTAAATTGAAGTCACGAGCACAAATAATATAGGATAACCCTTGTAATAATGGAATAAAGAATCCAGCTTATCCAGGAAGATCAAATGCTTATTTAACTCAAAAAAAAAAAGACCATTCATGAAATTTTATTTGACGAATAATTTCTTGTGCTAGGAGATAAAGCTAAAGTTGATGAGGGTAAACAGAATGATGAAGAAGCTAAAGTTGAAAGGATTTGTTAATTGGTGCACACAAGATGGCTCAAGTTCAACTAGCCCCTTCCCTTGCTTCTCATTTCTTCCAAGTTCCAACACGTGTGATACTCTGTGCTCCTACTCTCCCTTCCTACAGCTGTTTGATAGAAGAAGTTATTCGTCTATTGGTGCCTATCTGCTTGGATCGCCTGCTTCAGTGCTTAGATTAATCCTTATCTGAAAGGTTGAGGAAGATGTTTCCATGTAGTCCTTCACCAAGAAAGAACAAATTCGAAGAAAAAAAAAGGAGATAAATTATGGAAAATTAGTATAATTTCAATATACGACCCATTTGGGATCCTGCATTTTCAAGCTTTAATTCGAGTCTACTCTTATTTTATGTTTCTTTTTTTATTTATATTTTTTGTCAAAAGTTAATATGTTATTGGCTTTGTTCTATAAATGCTTTAGAAGTTAAAGATATTCGGGAAGTTTTTGGATTTCTTGGACAAGGGATGTTGAAGTTATCCATGGGCTTTTTATTTTGCTAGTTGACGACTTGATGGGTTTTTGTGTATGGCTTTTGGTGGGTTTAAATGAGTTTTACTAGTAAATATTAGCATAAATTACACTGACCTCCCCTGAGGTTTATTCATACTATACACAGACCCCCATCGTTTGAGAAATTACATTGACCTCCCTTGTCAAAAACTGTCGGAAAACGAATGAAACGAAATTGATAAAATTTTTATAATACCCCTGTTGTATTTTTTTACTTAATATCATTTCTTTTCAAAATGTCAAATCAAATATTCACATTCACATTGTGTTGTCTTCTTCCTCATATATATATATATATATATATATAAATATATATATAAGACAAATCCTAATTTTACACCCATCAGTTCGACAAATACCACATTACCCATCAAAATCTACCAAACTAACCCTCTATGGATGGCTCGATGGCAAAGAGTTGAGCAGTGGTTAATGTCTGTACCTTAACCACACTAAGCCTCCCACGGTCTCACCCATGAATGTTGGTGCCAAAGCTACTGCCGATAATGGCGGAGGCGGTTTCAACACTGATATCACAACTAGCTCCAACGGATTCATCCAAGGACTCAACGCGATGGTCCCGTCGTTCTCTCCCGTCGGCGATTTCATCGTATTCAACTCTTAAACCCCAAATCAACACCATTATCATCAACGACTCCATTCAATTTTTCCCTTTCTGCCATTGTTGGATTTTGCAATTACAGATTTCCTTGTGTGGTGGAGGCTTTATATTTGATTTTGTAATTTGATTTTAGGGCTTTCAATTGGGTGTTGGTAGTGGTTATGGTAGCAGTCAAGGAGGAGGGGTGGTTGTTGTGGGGTTTTGAAATTTGATGGTGACAGTGGTCATTGCGATGGGAAAGTAGGAAAGCTGAAATGATCACTGCAGCAGTGGGGGTGCAGAATGTTGGTGGTTGTAGACGGTGGGGTGGGGGCAGTGTTGTGGTAGTGGGTGTCGGCAGGGGAAAAGGGGAAGGGTGGTGGCGACAACTTGCAGCGGCAATGGGGAGTGAGGGTATGTGTTAACTGATCTGAGAATTCTCCCAACCTAGCCATTGCGTTCAATTGGAAGAGAGATCCAGGAGCCCCCTAAACTCCCCCTTTCCCTCTCATTTCCCCTTTATTTTCTTTCTCTAACATAGCACACACACGCATACACACACACACACACACATCCTTTTACCTTTCCCATTGCAGATTACATTGAAGACAGTTGTTTTTGATATGGAGCAGATTACATCTCGTTCCACTAATTCTATAAAAACGGAGGAAGAAATCACAAAAGGGACATTAATTGAAGTTTCATGGTGCACCACACACCCATTTGTCTTTTGGATCAAGTTAAAGTTGCAGAAGAGCCTTTTTCTTTTCTTTTCTTTTCTTTTTTTTTTTTTTAGTTGTGAGATGATTTTATCTAAGATTTCACTTCTATTTGTAAACTTTTTTATGGTGAAATTTAGATCATCCGCCTTGTTGTAAATATTGATTGTAAATGTTGACTGAATTTGTAGCTTAATTTAGGCATTAGATTGCGCTTAATCTGTAGCTTAATTTAGGCATTATTAGATTGAGCATATTGATCGAATCTGTAACTTAATTTAGGTATTAGATTGAGCTTAATCTGTAACTTAATTTAGGCATTAGATTAAGCTAATTTAGGTATTTAGATTGATTGATTAATTATAAGAACTAATTTAGGATAGTTTCCTGGTTTACTTGTAAGTTGTAACTATAAATCTTGACCTCCTAAAGAGAATAATACATCTTTTTCACTCTCTAAAATACCTTCGACATTGTATCAGAGTGGGTTTTGGTTTTCTAAACCATAGTTTCTCTTTCTTGGTCCTCCCCTTCTCGGTGCCTCTCATCTCCCTCGGCCCAACCTTTCGTCACCCTCGGCAAAGCCTTTCAGCTCTCTCAGCCCAGCCAGTCTCAGCCAGCTTCTCTCGCTTCCCAAATCTTTGCTCTAGCAACTTTTTTGTCCTATCATGGCTGATAAATTAGACACTAATGACAATAAAGATTCTTTTTCTATTGATCACTAACCAATACAAAATTGAAGGGTTCCAATTACCTTCAATGGTCTCGCGCCGTGTCGGTTTCACTGAAAGCTCGTTGTAAGGCTTCTTATCTTACAACCACCAAACCTACTGATACCACCAAGGTTCTCGCTTGGGAACAAGAAGATGCTCAGATTATGACTTGACTTTGGAATAGCTTGGAACCAGATATTTTCAATAATGTCACTTGTTTGGAATCTTCCAAAGCCATTTGAGACACTTTGCAAGAGTTGTATTCTTCTGATAAGAATCTCTCTCGTATCTATCAAATCTATCAAGACATTTTCTCCTTCCAACTGGAGAGATTTCTCGGTGAAAGAATATTTTTCCATCCTAAAAGGTATGTGGGATGAATTAAATTTCTATCACCAGTAGCCCACTGACTTGAAAACTCAACAACACAGGGAGGAATTTCGAGTTGCTAAGTTTCTCTCTGGTCTCAAACCGGAACTTGTTCCTATCAATTCTCATATTCTATTTGGTAAGGGTGTTCCCTGGTAGTGAAACTTTTGCTCGTGTTCGAAGAGCTGTCATTCATTCTTCTACTCTAGAGAATGACACTCGTTCCACTCTTGTTGCACCTCCTATAGATCATGGTCGCCGTGTTTCTCCTAGTAGTAATAATGGTCATGGTGCTTGTGGCCAAAATAATCATCACTTTGACTACTGTTGGAAACTCCATGGCAAGCCTACTTGGGCTAACCAAGCTAAACTTGAGGGGGAGCATTCTAAGTCGGTTTCTGAAGATCAGATCCTTATTTCCAAGATAGAGTATGATTATATTCTTTAGTGTGTCACTAAGAAGCATGGATACAGACACGAGACACGAATACGGATACGGCACGGACATGGCATTTTTAAAAAAAGTAGGACACGGATACATTGATTATATATTTTTTTATATGCCTATATAATAAAAATGTAATACCATTTTAATCAAAAGTGGCATAAAAATATGCAAATCACATAAATATTATTAATATAAAATAAATAAAATTTTAAGAATTTTATTGAATAATTAACATTCATGATTCAAATTTCAAAACAAATTTGTTAACTATTATATATATTTGTGTGTATAAAAAAATAGTGGAGAAGAAGAAGAGAAAAAGCAAGAAAAGTTTTTATAAAAAAAATCTCACAAAAAAGTTAAAAAATTCCAAAAACGTGTCCCCAACGTGTCTGGGATGTGTCCCAACGTGTCTGAGACGTGTCCGTAACGTGTCCGAAATTCAAAAAAATTAGACATTTTTTTCCCGTGTCCGTGTTCGTGTTCGACACGGATACGTGAGGCAAACTAGAGTGTCTATGCTTCATAGGTGTGCTAATGCCTCTTCTACTTCGATAGCCAATTTGGTCTCGTCAGGTAATACATGTCTTCATTCTTCTTCCAATACTCCTTGGATTCTTGATTCTAGGGCGTCTGATCATATGGCAGGTAATTTGTCTCTTCTTTCTCATATTTCTTGTCCTTCTTCTCCCTTCTTTGTCACTATTACTAATGGGACTAAAGCTTGTTTTCAATGAATTGGTAGTGTTTGCACTTCTGGTCTTACTTTTTCATCTGCTTTATACATACCCCAATTTCCTTTCAATTTGCTATCTATTCGTGAACTTACCTAGTCCCTCAGTAGTTCAATGGCCTTCTATCCCTCTTATTGTGAATTTCAACATCTAAAGACGAAGATGATGATTGGTGGGGGATATGAGAAGAATGGACTCTACTACCTTCAATCATCTTGTCAGTCGACTCCTTCTACTCTACATTCTGTTGTTTCTCCTTATCAGTGGCACTATCGCCTTAGTCACTTGTCTTCAGCAAATCTTCGTCACTTAAATCCTACTTTATCTGATTTTTCAAGTTTTAATTGTGAGACATGTGAACTTAGTAAGCATTGTATAGTTTCGTTTCCTCTACGTGTTGACCCCCCCTATTCTAATCTTTTGTACTACTTCATTCTGATATTTGGGGACCATCTCGAACCACTAGTTTATGTGGTTTTCGATATTTTGTTACTTTTATTGATGATCATTCTCGTTTGACATGGGTGTATGTGCTTAAAAATCGTTTTCAATTGTTTAATGTTTTTCAATCCTTTATGCTAAAACTTCTAATCAATTCAATGTCAAATTATTAGCTTTTCGAATTGATAATGCTCAAGAGTATAAAGACAGTCATTTTAAACACTTTCTCGAGTCCAAAGGCATTATACACAAAAAATCTTGTGTCACCACCCCCCAACAAAATGGGATTGCCGAAAGAAAGAACAATCCCATTCTTGTTATAGCTCGTGTCCTTCTAAACCAGATGCATATTCCCAAGTATTTTTGGGGGGATGTTTTCCTTACAGCTATGTATCTTTTAAATAGGATGCCTTCTCGCATTCTATAGGGAAAATCACCTATTAATATTATGTTTTCAGATAAAACACCTTTCTCCCTTTCCCCCAAAGCTTTTGGATGTGTTTTGTTTGTGCATAACTTGCAGTCTAGTCATGACAAACTTGACCCACGTGCTCATAAATGCATATTTCTTGGTTACTCACACACACAGAAAGGTTACAGGTGCTACAGTCCTATCTTACATAAGCACTTTGTCAGTGCTGATGTCACTTTCTCAAGTGTATGTTCGTCCTGTAGATCCAATCACTTCTTCCTAGTTGGACCTTCTCTCTCACATCCTTCACCTACCTCGCCATCTGTCGATCCGTCTCATTCTTCTGACTCTTATCTTGATCTACTCATTGCAATCCGTAAAGGTACACAGTACTTGCACTGCTCATCCTATCTCTAACTTTGTCTCTTATGATCATTTATCCTCATCCTTTCAAGCTTTCTCTTTGTCCATGTCATCTCTCGTTGTTCCTAAATCCTACAAGGAAGCTCTTTCGTATCCTAATTGGCAAACCAGAATGGAAGAGGAAATGCATGCTTTGGAATTCAATCGTACTTGGGCTCTTGTTCCTAAACCGACTGATGCTCAAATTGTTGGTTGTCGTTGGGTTTTCACAATCAAGCAGAATCCTGATGGTACTGTTGAACAGTTGAAAGCTCGCCTTATGGCTAATGGTTTTACCCAAACCTATGGCATTGATTACACTGAGACTTTCTCTCCTGTGCCAAATTGAATTTTGTTCAAGTTATCACATCTCTTGCTGCAAATCTCGATTAGCCTCTTCATCAACTCGATATCAAAAATGTCTTCCTACATGGTAATCTTGCTGAGATATGCATATGGCTTAACCACCTGATTTTGAGTCTAAGGGGGAGTATGTTTGTCATCTTCAGAAGTCTATTTATGGATTCAAACAGTTTCCCCAAGCTTGGTTTAATAAATTCAATAAGGTAGTAGTTACTCATGGTATAACTCGAAACCAAGCTAATCACTCAATATTCTTTAAAAAGATGCAAAGAGGTATTGTGATTCTAATTGTCTACGTAAATGAAATTGTGATCACTGGCAGTGATAAGGCAAGTATTCAGACATTGATTCACCATCTTTCTCATCAAAGATCTTGGAAAGCTCCATTATTTTCTTGGTATTGAGGTCGCAAGATCAAAAGCAGGGGTCAATTTGTCTTAGAGGAAGTACACTCTTGATATTTTGAAAGATACAGGTTATCTTGGCTCCAAACCTATGCCCATAGAGACCAATCTAAAGTTGATGCCAGATGAGGTTGATTTGGTTGAGGATACAGAGATGTATCAAAGACTCCTGGGTAAGCTCATTTACCTAACCATTACTCGACCTAACATCTCCTATGCAGTTAGTGTTGTGAGTCAGTTTATGACTAGTCCTCAAGTTCCTCATACGAATGCAGTTATTCGTATCTTGAAGTATCTTAAGAATGGCTCGGGACATGGTCTTCTTTATCGATCATCTAGACATCTTCAGGATCGAGAGATATATTGATGCCAATTGGGTAGGGATCACCTTCAGATTGCAAATCTACCACTGATTATTGTACTTTCGAGGATAATCTCGTGACTTAGAAAAGCAAGAAGCAGTCGGTTGTGGCACATTCTAGTGTTGAGACAATATCGAGCAATGGCACATGCTACTCGTGAGCTGACTTGGTTAAAAACACTTGTGCAAAAATTTGATGTTCCAATATGTGGTCCAACACCTCTCCATTGTGACAATCAAGTAGCAATTCATATTGCCAACAATCCAATCTTTCACGAACGGACCAAGCATATTGAAGTTGATTATCATTTCATTCGATCTAAAGTAGAGTCCAAGGAAATCACGACTCCGTTTGATCCTTCTAGTAGTCAACTTGCCGATATCTTCACCAAAGTTTTACCAAAGACTGTCATCAACTCTATTTGTAACAAGCTGAGAGTTATAGACATATACTACTCCAAGCTTGAGGGGGAGTGTAGTAAATATTGATTGTAAATATTGACCGAATCTGTAACTTAATTTAGGCATTAGATTAGATTAATCTGTAACTTAATTTAGACATTAGATTGATTGATTGTAGGAACTAATTTAAGATAGTTTCCTTATTTACTTGTAAGTTGTGTCTATAAATCTTGACCTCCTAGAGATAAGAATACATCTTTTCATTCTCTAAAATACATTCGACAGCTTTTTTGTAAGGGATTCATAGAACTTTATGTTCTCTATTTTTGGCTTCGCTTGGTTCTTGCCTATATCAATAAAGGAGCTCTTACTGAGCTGGCCAGGTGGTCGCGTGAGGAAGAATATTTGGAAAATTTGGAAGATGCCTCCATTGTGCTTGATATGGAGTTTGTGGAAAGAATGGAATAGGCACAACTTTGAAGGGGTAGACCAAGCTCCCTATATTTTTAAAGATAGTTTTTTTTTTTTTTCAGGTTGTTATTTTTGTGGGTAAAAGAAGCCCTTCCTGTAAGTCTCAACACTACAGTTCATTTTTTGGGATCCTTGGGTCCTCTATAGAGTTAGTTTTTGCTAGTATATGGGTTCACCCCCCTCGGGCAGCTTTTGTTTAAAAAGATTAGCATGTCTATAATTAGAAAGCCCTAAAGTGAAAAGTCATCATCATCAAATGAGAAATAACACGATTACATGGAAGGAATGATAATCATATTAGTTGTGAAGGTCTACATACGTCATATTTGTAAAATAAGTTCAGAGAAATAACCATATGAATGCCAAAAGTTTAGTGATCAAACAAAGGATAATTGTTTCCAAGTTGACCCAATGACAGTTCTATATTTGGCTTGGCATTTTGATGAGAACCTTCAAATAAATGTTAATTTCCACCACTGAAAGCATGAATTAGCATAGTGCAATTTACAGGCCATTTTGAGAATATATTTGTTGTGATTCATTGTCAGTAACCATCAGCATTGAACACAAGCATAGATAAACAGGTAATTATACATTGAAGTTTCTCCTGATAATGAAACTTCCAAGATATCCCTTACCAATTTCTCAGATGCCATGTATCCCGGGATATCAAAGATTAGAAACTACTACATTACGATCAAGGTAGGATGCATCAACAATAACAAGAATAGTTATTAAGCTTCTAAAAATCAAATTTAGAGCCGCAATACCAAAAAACTGTGTTTTGAAAGTAGGTACTAAAAATAAAACAATAGAAACTTTATGAACACGATCATAAAATATAGTTGAACAAGAATTATAAAAGCTGATGTCCTGACATTCCCAAGACTCCCAACCCTTTAGTACATTGCTTTATGTAACAGATCTAGGTATATACCTCTTGCAGTTGCGGCAGAACCTTTCCATTAGAAAACAAGTCGATGACAATGCCTGGATAATTAATGTAATCACAAATAAGCATAGCTACAATAGACCATTTTATTTTTTTTAGTGGGGGGCGGTGTAGAGTAGAATAAAACTAAACAAGAGATGTCTATAGATGAAAAATAATCAGTAGCAATCTGGAGTTTAATAAGAAAAAAAAAGTCATATAAGGTGAAGTCAAATGAAGGGGCAGAGGATGCCAAATATGACTTGTATTTATAATGGATGAAGAGGTTCAAAACCTCGTGCTTTGGTTGCAGATATGGCCATTGACAGGCCAGAAAGGGGAAGCACGATTGGAGTTCCCTTTTTTAAATATCTGGGAAAGATACTCCTGATACATACAAACATGTTTATGTACTAAAGATTCTCAGGACATAAAATGTGAATCTATGTATGTTGACCACACAAAATTACAAGAGAAATTTACCAGCATACCCGCCGGGAACATCAACCGATGGAGAAAGTGCATCACCAACATGAACACGAAGAATGCCACCCGCTTGAGTATGCTTCTCAAGATCAGACAGCCCAAGATAGTCTCTTGCTTTATCAATTAACTGAAATGCATGATAAAGGCATTCCATATTTCAGTTACAATGGTCAACACCACTAGCAACTTGAGTTGAAGAGCTAGCTCATCAAAACTACCTATATGAATTGGGCGAATTACCACAAAAAAAAAAAAAGTATCAAAGAAAAAAAGGCTAACTTCAATAAAGAAAGGCATACTTGATTTTTTCCCTATAATCTCAAAGCTATTTTCAATGAGGGCAGGGCAGTGGTGCATAAGTAAAGTTGCTTCATTATGACTTGAAGGTCACGGTCCGTAGTCTCTCCACTTGCGGGGCATGAAGAAAAATATATTTTTGATAAAACATTTGTTGCCTTCACTTCCACTGCGCAACCTGAAGAAAGGTTCGAGAACAAATGAAGGTTTCATCCCCAATACAACCTCAAACGACTCAACGTTGCATCACCAATACAACCTCTAGCCAGGGGACTTTCATCCCTGCCTCAACAAGAAGCAAAGCACAAATTGCTCAATTCCCTTAGTAAAAAGATGGATCTCACTCCGTACAAATCCTCAAAAATAGTCCTTGTAAGGTTCCATTCCTGCAGGGGAATATGATTTGTTGAGGGACCCCTTGATCCTACCAACACAATGGGGGTTGAGAACTTCCACAACCCTCCCTCTTTCACTCATTGCGGGATGTTAGGCTGGAATAATCATAGCCAAAGCTGAGAGAACTTTAGTACTGAATGTATTCCTAACTTCAAGAATTACTAGCACATTTGCGCTTTAAGTAAAATCAGATTTGACCAAGAGTGCCTTCAGAGGGGTACCTCAAAAGCCAGGCCATGAGGTAAGCTGCTAATTGATGTTTGGTCTTGTGCTCCAGACCATTAGCAAACATCCTGTTCTCCATAATAACATCCTCAACAGAAGGTTGAATTTTAGGGGTTAGTCGAGCCTTCTTTTTTTTTCTTATATGTACATTTTTCATGAACATGGGTGCACTCCACGTTTGAGTGTTTTTTTTTTCAATAAATTATTACTTATCAAAAAAAACATCCTCAACAGAAAGTTGAAATTCTTTAAAAAAATACCTCATCCACTCTATGTGGATACTATTCTTGGACCTTGAAGACCTTTAGCAAGCTTAGCACTATATTTATCAAAATACGACCGTAGGGACATTTACTTTGTGAAGCACTTCTGAAGATACCTAATTACGTCATTTTCTGCCTCTGAGAAAGTGTAGTCTGTGATGTTGTGATCACCAAGAATCTTTCGTGACATCAGCCAGCATACATCCTCCAGAGTTAGGGAAAACTCCCCTCACATGGTTACAAAGGTATGCCAATCGACACTCAACCACGAATTAAAGGTTTAAAAACCTGAGTTCACTCATTGTAGTGAGAGTTTCTTTGAGTTCTAAATGGCATCAAGCACACCTGCATCCTTCAGTTGCTTCTCAGCCCTTCATTTCCAAGCATATAACCGATCCAAACATCCCTAACATGCCCAAGGGGCTGAATGATTTTCAAACTCTGCGACTGAGGATAATCTCCCCTATCCACTGCAAATCTAAATATCAGCTCTGGCTCGATCCTGGTCGTGCTGTCCACAGCCACCTCCACTAATATAGATCGTGGATCATCCCAAAGGCTCTGTTGTCTTAATGCATTGACATAACCACATCCAAAAGAAGTCTTCAACAACCAAGTATGGGGCTCTTCTCCATTTGACCTTGGGAGGCACCTTGAAAGAGGGAGGCCTCGCTTGGCTAAAATAGTCCGATACATAACCTATAACCTCCAAATATATGATCTCAAAAAGAAAGTAAAACTCAAAAAGAATCTCCAACCTTGAGCAGGAAAGAAAAGGGAATCTAGAGGTAAGAAATGGGCAATCTCAACAAGCTCAGGGTGAAGTGAATAAGAAATGCCTAAGTACCCTATATAAGGGGTCATAAAGACGATTCTTGAAAGGGCACCTTGACAGTGCTGTCAACAAGCATGCAAACAATGAGAAGGTGACACATCAGCATGAGTAACAGAAATGATAAGACCTCTCAACTAATGAGGTTGGGAGGCGATTAATATGAAGCTGGCGTATTGTCTCCTATGTGATATGTATGCATGAGCGCCTGCGCGCAAGGGCAAGATGTGGATATTAGGCCCCATCTCACCACATGACACTCTAAGCCTTGATACATCATCCTAAAGAGCTACCATATAGTACCAAAGGATGACTCAGCATCCTTCATTGAGAGCTAGCCACGTGAACATTGTTCAATTCCAATAGATTTGCACCACCTTGCTGTGACATGTCGATCCCTTGATTGGGCTAGGACCTCGATGCATGGGAGCAGGAATGAGGCTATTCTATACCTGGTTTGCCCATCAACTCGGGCCATCTCCATGACCTCAAAACCATTACCACATGATCTACAAATTTGTCTCCATGACATAAACTCCTTCACCTCACCTCACGCCACACCACCTCGACAATGAAAGCCACCTTCAAGCACAATGCAGTATTCTTATAGAGATTCTAAGGGTTTCGTGGCTTGGTAGATGAAACTAAAGATGAGTTGAGGTGTATTCCCTACTGCAATTTACATCTTGGCTTGTCTCAAAGAGAGACACGTCCCTTGGGACACTATTCACCACGTGTTTCACTCAACACAGACCACCTCTCCTAGGAATTTCTCATATAATTTAGCATTATCTCTATATAACCACATTGCTCCAACACATGCCCTTCATGCTTCTTGACTCCTATAAATGAGGGACCTCTCCTACCTCATTTCCATCTTTAGAACTTTTGGAAACAGGGGTTGACAACCACCTCCATTATCCTATGTGTAATACCTTCATTACCACAACCATACCCCAACACTTATAAGTTATAACTAGCTTCTAAGTTATTTCATATTGTTAAGGTTTTAATGTTATCCTTCATTAGCAATCATGTTAAAATGTTTCTAAATATAAGTCTTAAAAATCATTATATGCAGTTCTTTGAATTAATTTTTTAAGTGATTAGTAATGATGCTTTCAAGTTCTCATAATTCTCCGGTTGCATAGATTGGCACCTTGCAAGAGCATTTCCCTAAGCTTCCCTCTGAAACACTTTAGAGTTCAATTGAGATTAAAGTAAGTTCCGGCATCTTCCAATAGAAAGTTGGGAACTTGATCCATAATAACTTCATGCATAACTTGTTCTTTGGGTAACTTTTGATTGAAGAGAATTTTGAATTCTAAAGAAATTGTCTCGCTTGATTCAGTAATTTCAAGTTAAGATGGAGTTTTGACTGTTGACTTTTATACGCGAGGAATGATTAGATTTCGGTAACTGATTTGTCAATGAACTCACAACCTCTTATTAATTTTTACAGTCCAACATCACTTTATGTCAGAGAAAAAAACAAATAATTGATTCAAGAAAAATAGTCAAGTTAACCAGGAAAAATGCATGATTATGCTGAAATAAAGAAAAATCTTTACATATAGCTGCTAATATAAACAAAATCTACTAGAAAAGGATAGTTGATGTTCCATACAATTTCATCAATCTCCCAGCCATCAAGTTGCAACGAAGGCCACACTTCAAGCATCATATGGGCAGCTGTTCCACCACCCTAAAAGACTTGGGCATTTGTTAGTAAAAAGTCATAGTCAAAGGCCAAAAAAAATATGCCTGCATCATGGAAAGAATAAATGTTTTTTTACTTAATTTTTTATATAAAAAAAAGTGGTTTCATTAAATTGAACCAAAGGAGTAGAGGTGCCAAATTTAAAACATGGGCTAAATATGGGTTGGGTGAGAAAACCAATCCATTATATGGGTAAAAAATGGGTTGAAAATGGGTTGAAAATGGGTTTTAAATGGGCAATGGATGGGTTGAGTAATAATTGGCTCCCCTACCTCCATCTCTCACGATCTCATCTCAACCGCTCCCTCTCTCTCACATATTCTCCCTCTCTACGTCTCTTAAACACATATGGTGGTTGTGCTTGCTGGTTGTTGATGGCAGTGGAAGTTGTGGATGGCGGAACTCGGTGGCGCGAGGGGATTGTGACAGTGAAGGGCCAAGGCCGGGTCAAGACAATTGGAGGCCTAAAGCACTACTCCAAAATGAGGTTTTTTTAAAAAAAATTAACAAAAATATAAATAAAAAAAATTATTTAATATTAAAATATATAATAAAACTCTAATAAATATATAATATATATAAATGTTTTTAATGCTTTGTTTCATATATACAAATATATATATATATATATATTTTTTTGTAATATAAAATTATAATAGTGTTTCAATAGGAAATATGTATATATTTAATAAAATTCTAATAATAGAGTTCTTCTATAATCCAATAATTGAGTAATTCTAATAGAATTTATAAAATATAAATTAAGCAATACAAAAAATTATGGAATAAAGCTTTTTTAATAAAATTAAATTTTTTTGGAGTCTTTATGGGGCCTTATTGATAAAATTAGAATTCTATTCAATATATTTACACAAGCATATACGTACACAGGCACACATACAATAAATGATGTTTCAGAAAAGGAAGTCTTCTTCAAACCTGTATAGGAAACTACCAAAGTTGATTATTGAACTTGATTCTCCATATTAATATTCTTTTGGAATTTAATTAAACTGCTACTTTAATTTATTTCTTGCCATTGAAAATAAAAATAAATTAATTAATATTTTTGTTCTTTTTCAACTAAAAATACATTACTTTGATTCAACGTATTGAATATGAATATCACTTGCCAATAATTGTTGGTCTAATGACA
The DNA here is from genome assembly GCA_008638375.1 of Nyssa sinensis. Taxonomy (NCBI): domain Eukaryota; kingdom Viridiplantae; phylum Streptophyta; class Magnoliopsida; order Cornales; family Nyssaceae; genus Nyssa; species Nyssa sinensis. The sequence continues at coordinate 17,645 of CM018046.1, read as the reverse complement.
TGCAATAAGCATTCTAATACTAAGAAAAGGTCGTGGGTCAAAACTTAACCCACATAATTTTAAGGACTTGAGATACTTCTACATATTTAAAAAATAAAAGTAAAAATTAAAAAAAAAGTTTAGACTTGATGGGATATAAAATAAAAATATATAATAAGAGAAGATCAAATATGGGTTAATGGGTTGAATATGAGTTAACTTGACCCATATTTTACCCGCCCATATTTGACCCATTAAATTTGGGTCAAATTTGGGTTTAACCCATATTTGACCCAACCTATTTACAACCCACCCAAACCCACCCATTTTGCCAGGCCTACAAAGGAGGTTCAACCCATGTACAGGCAAAATATACCAGAACAACCTATGTGTCTCCTATACAACAACCAAAGAATCTAAATTCTCCTCAATATTTAAATAAATTTCTAGGGAAGGGGTCATCTTCCCAATCACCCAACAAAAAATAACTCCATAAAAAGTGCTCTTCCATTTATGATCAGGCTGCTACACTCCGTCAAAAGATGATTGCTCTCCCCCAAATTCACCACATCAAACAAATTTGAGCTGTAATCCATATCTTCTTCCTCCTCCTACAGACCTTACCACCACACCATCTATGAAGTAAATCCACTACCAATAGCAGGAACACTGACGACACTCCAAGTAAGGGCAAAAAGCATTTATCCAAAGCTATCTAGCCACTGGACAATAGATAAGAAGATAGTCCACTGATTTTCCTGGCTCCTTCCCTATACAACACCAGCTCACAGCAACTTTCACTCTCTTCCTTACATTATCAATATGAAAAAAGAATAACTGAATTACCAAGCCAAAGATTGCAATGGGTCCCTCTGGAACAATAGCTGGCAAGCTCGCAAATTCGTCCTGCATTAATAAAATAGATTCAAAAACCCATGAAATCAGGTGGCATAATTTAATTTTCTGTTTATCCCTGCATACCAAGAAAGAAAGTGAGCAGAAAGAATTATAGTTTGTTTTGGATTTATCCTTTTATGCACAATAAGGTATTCAAAACCAATGATGAATTCAAGTAATATATTAAGTTTGGAAATGTATGTGAAATCAAATGGATGGCTAAAATTAGCAACCCAGGTATTGAAAATTAAGATTTTAATTGCCCCACAAACCCCCCCCCCCCCCCCCCAAAAACAAAAAAAAAAAATTTTGATTAATGAATTGCTACAAAAATTTTGATGACCTTATGAGTTAAGATATTTAAGCAATTTGGTCTATAATCCATGCTGTCGGCAAAATCTTAAGTCCTAACATGTGGATGGATGAACTGCAGAAAGGATATCATTTTTCAAATATCTTCAGGACAAAGTTGGACCAAGGTGGACATACACATGCAAGCAGATCTCTGAAGAGTCATACAGGTAACAGATCCAAGAAAAGGAAACAGGAAGAAATTTCACATACCCAATAAGAACCAGTCCATTTCTGTTCCTTATTAAAAATGCTGTGAACATTATCTGCACCAGCATAAATAATAACTTAGAGACACTGTGTAGTAGTCCTACCCAGAATAATGTAATACATCAAAAGCGGAAAATTTTAACTAGGATCGTGGAATTTTATATTCTCATTATTGAGTGGGGAAGAATTCTGACTTAGAAGCACTAGCAAGTACAATTTGGACAATTAAATTAGTTAATCCAACCAACTAAATGATCTAATAACTGGAGACTGAATTCTTCTACAAGTTTGAAGTAATGTAAAACCAGGGATCAAATGAAAGAAAGGTTTTAGAAATAAATAAAGAGTTATAGTGAACTGTTCAGGTTTTTGGCAGAAGAATTAAGGCCCCTTGAATTTCCCTTCAAATGAAAGAATACATATCCAAAACAAATTTTCTTAACCCAAAAAATTGAAATGCTGTTTGGATACACAACTGAAATGAATTTTTGAGTTTTCAGAGTTTTCTTCTTTTCTGAAATGCATCTCACCGTATGTGAGGCCCTCATAAGTGATGTATCCAAACAGTGAAGTAGGTCTCGTCGGTGGTTTTCAAGACATAGGACAGCCAGAGAAAGTAAGAGTGAGAGAAAGCACCAGAGAAAGTGAAAGAGAGAGAGAGAGAGAGAGAGAGAGAGACTGGGCATCGGAGAGAGAGATTGGGCGTCGCCACTGTCGGCCAGCACTACCGCCACCGTCGTAGCTCTCTGCCACCACCGTGAAACACCTAGTCGCCGACTCGATCTCTTTACCATTGATTGCATCGTCGCCGTCATCGAGGCATCGGCACCGGCACTGGCACCGTCGATTGCATCGTTGCTATCGTCTGCCGTTGATTGCATCGTTGCCATCCTCGAGGCCTCGGCACCGGCACCGAGCCATGTGCTCCATGAGAGCTCTGTAATTTTCTCTCTCAAAACCCAAAAATTTTCTTCCTCTTTTCTCTCTCTAAGAACCCAAAAATCTCTCTCTAAAAACCCATTATCCATGATTCTCTCTCTAACTACTCTCTAAGAACCCAAAAATCTCTCTTTAAAAACCCATTCTTCATGGTTCTCTCTGCAACTACTCCATCTCTCTCACACCCCATCCTACCATCTATCTGTACAAAGTTATGCACACATATATATTGTATATATAATTAACATCATTCTATATATATATATATATATATATATATGTTTGTGTGTATGTTTGTCTGTGTATTTCTTCATCAAAGGAGTAGCCATAAAAGAGAGAATTTATGGATTGATGACAATGGTTGGGATCTTGTACAGGGAGTAGCCATGGAAGAGATAATTTATGGATTGATGACTATGGTTGGAATCTTGTACAGTGATGATGAAACTAGTGATGGATGGTTCATGAGAGAGGGGTTAACATTGAGGAGGTAGCCGATATAATATTAAATTATTTATTTATTTATTAGTTCGAACTTAATAAATTATAAGCTAGAGATTGGACAGAGGTAAATAATACTTCAACTTTTTGGTGTATATAAATTCAAATATTATTATATCCAAACGCATTTTCACAATTTTTAACTCAGAAACTAAATTCTGACTTAGCATAACCAAACACATTTTTACAGTTTTCAAAAAATTAATTACAAAATTCTAAAACACATTTCAGAAACATTTTTTAGAAAATTATATCTGAATTACTGTCCAAACGCAGCCAGACTGGGACTTGAACCAAGCACCTTCCCTTTTTGGGGTGGTGACAGGAGATGCCACTCAAGCTAGCAGCAGGTGGTCAATTTCATCTCATTTTTTGGATGGCATTCAGAAGCACAAAATCAGTTCCTGGGTCATTAAAACCATCACAAGATGAATGGTTGATACATTCTCAGACAAAAATCTCATTTTCACATCAAAGGCTAATATAAATTCAATGGAACGACTTGCAAGTTTCAGTTGAAGAAAGAGCATAAGTATTCATGTAATCCAAAATATCCATAATTTGATTGTCATATATGTTTTTCTTTCTCATCTACCTAGGTTGGTCCAACTCAAATTTGCTGTTGAAAAGGAAGATGTGTGTGCAAGAATTCTCAAATGAGCGTGTTTGAGAGGGAGAAAGATCATACGAGTAGAGTCGAGGAGAAGCATCCTTGATTTTGGGGTGTCTAGGATCACTATATCGTTGTAATTGCTTCTAACGGCTGTCACCACTTGAAATTCTTGTTCATCATCGTCTTCTTCCGCCAAATCAAAAGCCGGTCCCTGGAGTGCGTTTGGTTTTCCATTCAGAAGAGAGAAATTGGAGAACAGTGTAATGTATCTGGTTTTACAGCACAATATTTCTTTTGCAACAGGAGGCAATGCGAAGGTTCGAACGCACTGGGAATAACAGCAGCAGAAGCAGCACCGACCCCGAGAACGGGGAGTTGGGGGAAGCAGCAAGTCTAATGTTGTCAAAGTAAGCATACTGGCTGGCCCTCAGCTCCCCAGAATATCAATCTTTGAGGCCATATGGAGCACATATTTGATGCATCAGTTATCGAATCCGGTTCAGACATCCAAAGGTAAGGGACCGCGTCAGTGTCACCGATCATTGGGTTAGGTGAACTTGTCAGACCGGTCCTTCTAAAAGAAAAAGGATCTTGGGCAATAGATCTAAAATATATTATTGATTAAGAGTGAATCTACGTCCATTCAAAAATAACTATTAATTTAAATCATTTTAATCTCTGTAACTAACTTTCCATGAATAGGTGTATAAAACTTTTTTCGATCTTCAAAATTTAATAAATTATAATGGATAAATTATACTTAATATTACTTAAAATTTTAGACAATTATAGTAACATTTTTTGAGGTTGTACGGATTGAAACAAACTCTTATAACTTGGTATGAAAAGCTTTCAATATATCTTCTTGAAAATGAGTTCTCAAAAAGTGGTGCCGGCAAGATTATGGTTGTAAGGAAAGATGAAAAATATTTTGTAATTGCTCAAGTCTATGTGGATGACATAATCTTTGGATCCACAACTACCAAACATACTCAAAATTTTTCCGAAGAGATGAAAATTAGTTTTGAAATGAGTATGATTGGAGAGCTCACATATTTCTTGAGACTTCAAGTAAGGTAAATGGTTTATGGGATTTTCATTTCTCAAACCAAGTATGCCAAAGAGTTTGTTAAGAAAATTGGGCTTGAGTCGGCTAAGCATGCTAGAACTCCTATCACTACTAGTACTGAAGCTTAGCAAAGACACTATTGGCAAGGATTTTCAATCTACTCTATATAGAAGCGTGATAGGCAGTCTTTAATAACTTACTTCTAAGTAGGCCCGACATATCCTTTAGTGTTGGAGTGTGTGCTCGTTTCCAATCTAGTCCTAAAGAATCACATCTTATAGCCTGTAAAAAATAATTATAAGATATGTGAGTGGGAACTTTAGGATGTGGCATTTGGTAACCTTCTGATATAAATATTACTTTGGCAGCATACTCCAATGTCGATTGGGTTGGAAATGTGGATGACCGGAAGAGCACTTATGGTGGTTGCTTTTATCTTGGAAATGCCCTTGTCTCTTAGCATAGTAAGAAGCAAAACTCCATTTTCCTCTCTAATGCCGAGGCCGAGTACATAGCCGCGGGGAGTTATTGTGCCCAACTTGTGTGAAGGAAACAAATGGTAGAGGATTATGGAGCCGATATAGGCACCAGGACCATTTATTGTGATAATTCTAGTGTCATGAGTATCTCCAAGAATCCAATCCAATATTGTAGGGCAAAGCACATTGATATTCGACACCATTACATTAGAGAATTGGTGGAGGATGGTTTTATTTCCTTACTTTATATTCCTACCGAACATCAACTTGCTGACATCTTTACCAAACCCTTAGATTCTCTTAGGTTTGAATACCTTAGGAAATCTATCGGTGTGTGCATCCTTAAGTAAGTTGTGCTCTTTTCTATAGTCTAGGTGATTCTTACGTTAACCATCCATTCTAGGTCTATGGATATTTTTATTTTTATTTTGTGGATTTTTGATCACTCATGGTCAAGTGCATTTCATTCCTTTATGAAATCAATAATCCAAAAATATTGTTCTCTTGTTTAAATTACTAATTGTAATCCCATTTTTTTAAAAGAGAATTGTATTATCAATATCTTTATTTAGTCTTTTTTCACATAAGTGCACACAATTTTTTAATATACTTATGATCTCACAGGTGTTAGTCTTGTTTAATTATTGCATGAAAGTGTCTTGTAGATAAGATGGACTTAATGGTTTTATGTTTTTATCACAATAAATCCATGGCTAGAAAGATTGACTTAAGTTGATAAAATCAAAGGACCTAAAAGTAAAAACCTAGAAAGAAAATTGCACACGCTCAAAAAAAATCCAAAAGTGGAAGGAAAGGGTTACCCTTGAGCTAGTGTGTTTGCTAGCATTGGTATATTCTTTGAAAAGAACAGCCTACTCAATTGAGTGAAAGTCGCCTTGCAAAAGGTGAGACAAGTGCAAATTCAATTTGTAAATTTTTTTGCTTTTAAGTTGAGGAGGAGTTTTGATTAGAAATTATCAAAATTTTTTAAGTAGATTGACTATGGTTGTTTGCTCTTATTGATGTGAAAATCATTCAATACCATAGAAAGTCAACCTTAAGGCAAAGAACATTCATGGTTGAAATTAATGCATACGTCTAGTTACCATAAATGAGTGAGTAGAGAGTGAGCTTGTTTGTATTTTAGTGTTCTAGGATCATTTGAATGTATCAATGTTATTTAGAACACATTTATATCTCTCAAAGTCACTCAAAATGTTCTTTAAATTCAGATTTCAACTTTGGAATTATTTTTAGCCTTGAAAACAATTGAATTCATCTTAGAGTTTGTAGCTAAAAACAATTTTTTTTTTATGAAAAACTCTTGTTTTCCCCTGTTTTGTAGTTGAAATGTGTATATGATTTTCGAACAGAGTAAAACACTATGTTTTTTAGAGAATAATAGTTTTTGGTGTTCGTTCGAACAAAGCTTGTTCGAACAAGCACTGTTCAATTCAAAACAAGCGAGGAACCGCGATCAAATCACAAAATTTAGTGGTTTTCTCTCATTTTTTCTCAAAATCCTCTCAAGTCTTGCAACATTTTGATCCTGGACTTTGTCATTCGTAGATTTTGTTCCAATTAGTGTATTCTACACATCAAGGGTTTCATTTTCACTAATCGTTTTGTGATTTCATCCGTTCATTGTTGCGGTAAGTCCTCAAGTCCATTTTCCACTTTCCTTTGGTTTATTTGATTTTTCATTTAAACTTAGGATTAGTGTAGATTGTAATTTAGTACACTAAATGTAGTGATATCTTAGGATTATTCTACATCTTATTCTTGTTTTCTTTCTCTATGTGATCATGTCTTCCAAGACTGTTCCCATTAAGCGTTATCATTTTTCTTATGTCATACGTCTGGGAGTAGCACCTAAGGTCTTAGTTCGTTTTCTGACCTAAGTAGCTCATGTTCGGGCAGAGTCTGTCTTACGTCCTTATAGAAAGGGTATGTGTCATTGATGACATACATGAGACACTAGCTTACAGGCTATTTGCCTCATGTGGTCGGCTACCTCTCTTGTTAGTCACGAGCCCGACCAATAAGATCCTAGTTCGAGAGTTTTACTCAAACCTAGGTTCTCATAATGCCTAAGGAGCCTACCTGTTGACAATACGCGATGTTCATTTCTCTCTCCCCGCTGACATAATTGTTGAGACTCTTGGTCTTCCTTGAGTTAAGCAACCTTGCTTCCCATTCCCTCAGGGTATTGAATTTCCATCTGCGAGTCTTATTGCATCCACTCTCCATGTTGACAGTTCGTCTATTTTCGCTACGAGAGGTGTCACTCTAGAGCAAGGATATTTGCATGAGGGTTATCGTATCCTCAATCTCATCATGTGCAATGTGTTGCATCTAGTTAGCCACACGAATATGCTAACTCTCTCCCATGCTACACTTATGTATACACTCGGTGGTGCCATTCCTATCGGTGCTGCCATTCTTATCAATGCTCCATCGTATATTCTTCGAGTCATTTATTCTTCCACCACTAGTACTAGATGCATTGTGTCTTTGTTATTCGGCGGCCTAATCACGAGGATCTGTGCTACACATCAAGTTCTATTTTTCACTACTAATATGCTCGTTCTCTCACCTAGTCCGTTTACACGTCAGAATCTAGTCAGGTCACAGAGACATGTCATCGTTCCTCTCGATGAGGACGATGTTGATGATGAGCATCAAGAGGCATAACTGCCAGAGCAGTAGCAACAACAGCCACTGGCACCAAATCTGCAGCAGCAACCACATCTATTGTCGTATCAGCAGCATTCCAAAAACTTCCTTATTAACAGGACTCTACCTCGATTTTGTACCCCCCTTGGGTGCTGACTTTCATTCGTCAATAGGAGCCTCTTCATATTCTGTCAGTTAGCCGATTACCAAAACTGAGCTAGAGGAGCGATTACAACTTCATTATGATTAGATCATTATCGATATTAATCATAAGCTAGAGCAGCATTATCTTCGGGTACATTCAGACTATTTCATCTTGATGATGGAAGAGACTGCCTACTTTAGAGAAGCTCTATAGGGATTGACAGAGGCTCTCACTCATGTCTTTCCTCATCCTCCTCCTCCTCCTCTGCCTGCAGATGATCAATGATGTAGCTTGTAAATGGTTACATGAGTGATAAGTGATATGGTAGTGAGGTTTTTACCAGTATTTTTCTACTCATCAGCTACATGTACTTATTTGTTTTGATAGTTTCTCTTTATGATTACATGTTTATCTTTTTGAGATTGATGATAGACTCATGTTCTTTTTTATGATATCTTTGATATTTCTCTTCTTGTCTATGATCTTTACTGTCAATTCTCTATTATCTCACTATGCATGTTTATCTTGTTCTGTTTTGCTTTCTTATGAACCTCTTTTTGTTGTTACCTCATTTTTTATCGTGACAAAAAAGGGGAAATGGTGTTCTATAGGAGAAATTGAACAAATGGGGAGATTAGATAATTGTATTGAGCATCTACTAAGGGGGAGTAATATACATTTTTTTGCATAAGTATGAGATAGCCTAGAGTCACTTTGTATTGCTCAAGTCTTGTTTTAATTACACATGGTTACCATGTTTACTATACCTTGTTTTATATTAATACTAATCTATTATGTGATCCCATTGAATTTATTTGATTTATCTTTATTGATGTGATCTCACATGGTATAGTTGAGTTTGTTGTATAGGAGTCAGGTTTGCCACTTGTTGAGTAGTACTAAGTGATATCTATAGTATAGGACTCTGAGTCAAAAAGTATAATTTCCTTCTATCTGGCTCTTTGGGGGTTATAGATTTTGGTCCTATATTATTATACTTTTTTTTTTTTTTGTTATTTTGTCATAAATTGCGAAATGAGGAGTTTGTTAGGACCATGAGGTCTAATATTGTAATTGGCTAATCTGGTTTGACCAAACGTGCTTTGTGTGTAATCTTTACATTAGTCTTACGAGTGAGTATCTCAATACACGTTCTTCTTTAAGTTTGTCCAAGAGACATTACCGTGCATCACAACTGGTCGACTTGGTTCTTGAAGGGTATATTGGACTTTTGTATTTGATTTGGATCTCACACACTCACATTATACATGCATTGCATATAGTTTTTATCATAACATCATGTATGTGATTGACTTGTGATTGTGAACCAATTTTCTAAAAATGCATCTTTAAAATACTTAAGGGAAAAATTCAGTTTACAAGACAAGCAAGAATAAGCAACTCTCTGTTTCTTATTTGAACGAAGCCTTGGCTCATTTCTAACAAACAATAAAAAAGTGTGTTTTCATTCGTTCGAAGGCTTTGTATCAAACGAATAGCTGCAACCTCGGAGTTATCCTTGTTTGATATTCGTTCCTTATTCGTTCGAACGAACTAGTGCTCGTTTGAAAGGTTCGTTCGAACAAACCTTGGGCGGAAAAAAATTTATATTCTGTTTTCAAGCCATTTAGGGATTGAACAAGCTCTTTGCGAAAATACAATTAAGAGCAGTCAAAAATAAAGTAAGAGAGTCTCATATTGTGAGAGCCAAATTAGTTGATAGATCATTAAGCTCTTATGAGAGATCATTCATATATGTCATTTATACACATCTCTACTCTTCTTCATTGATCAATTTAGATCATCCACTAGATCCAAATCAGATTTAAGAGCCTTGGTTCATGTCAATTTCACTATTGACAAAAGATAGGAGTTCAAGCTTGAGGATTCGGCATTTACCGATCGATAACATCGAGTTTGTGAGGATTCGCAATTGTTGAGCGGCTTGATCGGAGGATTCCAGTTGTTTGAAAGTTTCAGGTTATTAGATGCTTAAGGATTCAAGGAGAATTTGAAGACTTGATCGAGAAGAACGGAGCTTGAGGTACTAAGCTTGTTCGTAGATACGTTTTATTTCATTTTCCATCATAGTGAAAGTCTTCCTTGAGCATTGGCCTGGCTCTAGAGTTTTACTCCAAGGGTTGTTGTCCTTGGTGCTTTTTCCATCATCAATTGGTTTTCAAATCTCTCATTCTCTCCATCTCTTTCAATTTACTATTTGCTTTAATTGAATGCTTCTGCTAGAATATAAAAATTAAGTTTTGATAAATTCATAATTTTTCTTTAATTTGATTGATTGAAAACTTGATTGAAATCATAAATTGACCACTTAGATGAATTTTATTTGAGTTGATAAAATTGCATATAAAATTAAGCTAGATTGATCAATTTGGTAAAGGTTGATAGGTTGGCATATTTGAATGATTTTTTGATAATTCATTGGTGGATGGGCATAAATGGTGGATTAATAACATTAAGTGATTTTGTTGATTGTGTCATCTTTTGTTTTAACCAAGAATTGAAATTAAAATAGAAAGAAATTTTTATTCAAGACCTACCTATTCAACCCCCTCCCCTTCTAGGTGATATTCATGCTTTGGGACCTTGAGTAATATCCTAGTGGTATCCCTCTTAAACACCTCCAAAAGAAATTTTCAGCTTATTCTACAAATCTTAGGTTGTGGGGTGTCACATCCCAAATCCCACCTTATGCAGATTAGGGATAATGACTGAACAATTAGGCATTTCACCAATACGCTAACCCTTTTTTAATATATTAATGACATGTCCAACCCCAGGCCTCTTGACTTGGTATATAAATCTATGCATTCATAAGTATACATAGCAGCGAAAATAAAACATGGCAGAGCATAACTAAATTCTAGTTCATTAAAATTACATTGATATTTAAATATTAAAGCCTATAAAAAAATTTCTCGGCATCCTTAATACAAAACAAACTACGTAAGTCAAAAGTCAAGATCTCTTCCAAAATGATTGTAATATTAGGTCCATCTTCTTACTCTGAACTATCTTGGCTAACACTTGAAAAATATAGGAATAAACCCTGTGAACTTAATGAAAATCTCGTGAGTAACACCTAGTCCCCTGTCATGAGTTTCTGAAAACCCCTTTCATGAACTTTCGTAAAGTTTCATAACTTCATAACTTTCATGGATAGCAACAAAAAAGACTTACACTGAAAGTTATTAGCATTCTTAAAACATAAATATATAACCGAAAGTTGTAAGATTATTTTCTAAAATTATGCAAGAGCATATGCTAGATAGTTTTGCAAGATAAAACATCATATCATAAAATATGTAGTTGGAAAATGCCAATGATAAGATAGTACATGTCAAAACATTCTTAAACTTTATCCCTTGGGACCATAGGTTGTCACATGGTGATTGGAAGTAATTTAGAGCACGTGGCTTATATTGTCTGCTGTAAAGACTTATTGGAAGTCTATCGGCTCTTTACCCCCAGTAGGGTTCATAAAGGTGACATGTAAAATGACATTTAAAACATGCTTGTAAAACTTTCATTAAGTTATCCATGCTATAACACATTTAAATAGATGCTACTTAAAAGCATGCAATTCAAAATATTTGTCACAATATTCTAAAAACTGTTGTAAAGATAAAACATTTAGCATTGTAATTTGAAGCATGTCATAAAGTTGTAAAAGAACTGCATTTCATGAAAAATGTCTTCACTTTAAGGTTCAGGGTTACTCACCTTAGCCTCTAGTTTAGCTATTTATCCTTTATTTGTCTACTTCTTGAGTTCTTAGCACCTATAGAAGTGATTAATACTCATTTCTAGGTGCATTTTTTAAAGACCTATACTTTACAAGTCTCATTTGTTAAACGGGCTCCACCACTGAGTCCAAAATAGTTATAAAAGCTTAAGTATGAAATTTCGTAATTTTAGTATTTGTTTGACTGCTTAACTAAAGCTACAAAGTTAGATTAAATGTGCCTACTCATTTTTATTTATATATTTCAAAAACTCATTTGCTAAAACGGACCCTATCATTGGGTCTAGAACACTGAAAAACCTTAGGCTAGGTTTTTCCAGATCTTAATTTGGTCATTTGTAACATTAATTATATTAAATATAGTTTTTAGGGACGTATATGTCATTTTGTATTTGTTTAGTGGTAAAATAGTCATTTTGACACTTTTAGGGGACACTTTTGTGATTTACTAGAAATCAGGGCCTTTGTGAATTTTTCATAACTTACTATTTTAGTTTAATTATTTTCTAATTTAGGAGGGTATTTATAAATTAATTTTTATGTTATTTGGGTCCTAATATAATTAATTTAAACTTTTGAGGCCAATTTAAAATTTCAAAAAGTTAATTATTACTTTTTTATTTTAGTGGGGAATTTTTGAATTTTTAAGTTTTTTGGTTTGGGCCATAATGAAATTTCTGGAGACTATTGAGATCCTTTCGTAATTTCTAAAACTTAATTAAACCCTTATTTTAGGATTACTCATCCTAGGTTTATTAAATTGGAAATAGGGATAACCCTATTCCCATAATCCTCCAATTCTGATTTCTTATACGCGTAACCAATCAGCCCCATCAGCCTTTTAATTGAATTAAATAACCTTCAAAATAACAATGTTCAACTAACCCATTCACGTGCTTGGGCCGGGTCGACCCAAAACCGGATCCGGCCCGATCCAACTTGACCCGTATTGTTCATCATCGTCTTTATCTAGAGGTTACCATTACTGTAACCCTAGAATTTTCAACTCTATTTTCGCGCATTTTTAGCCCCATTTTTTATTTGTTTCTTATCCTAATCGATTCCTAATGTCTTAATTTAGGGTTCTTCTTTGGTTTCAGGTTCCAATTCGCACTAGGAAGCTTGGTTCGAGCTTTAATCACAATTTCTTGGTGCGAATTGGAACCTGAAACTAATGAAGAACCTAGTTTTGGAGGTTTACAAGCTTAGATGAATAATCTATTATATCTAGAAATTACTTAGAGGCTTAAAGAAATGGGAAAAGTTGAGTTCTAACCTAGTTTTAGTTGATTTCCAAATTTTTCTTGTTCTCTTCTCTCTCTCCTCTTTCTTTCTGTCCAGCAGTCTCCAGCCCTCCTATTTTCATGAAATCTCCCTCTTTTCCTCTTAGTTTATGTGTGGTGAACTTGAGTTTGTAAGGTCTTTATATATGGAGTAAAATTCCTTTATAGCTAAGGAAGGTTTTAATTGGTTGACAATGGTGGCTGAGGTGAGGCTATGGTGTGTTATTGCAGCACTGTAGTGTTGCCATGGTGGGTTGCCCATGTAAGCATCCTACATAAGGCTGCATGTGCAAACCCTTTCTTTTCTTTTCTTTTTTTGATTTCCTTCTCATCCTCTATATATACATATATATATATATATGTATATAAACACACCTATATACACATACTTAGCTGTGTGTATTTGGGTCCCAAATATCATATGCAGGTCACATATTTTATAAAATAATTTTATACATTTTTCTTAATTTTTTTTATTTGTATTTTTTTTTTATTTTTCATAATTAATAAATAATTATTTTATTTATTAATTCATAATATTTAATTTAATATTTTTCCCATGTTAGGTTAGTAATGTATTGATCACTTAACTATTAGTCTCATCAACCTAGGTTAGGTTAGGTTAAGTTAAGTTGACTCAGGGTTAGTTTGATTTTAACCCTATTTTGAGTGATGGTCTAACTATGGTTATGGCCCACTGTTGGGTTTGGTTAGTTCCTAACCCTAATTTAGGTCATGTTATTGCTTAGTGTTCAAGGTATTTGAAAAGGTTATTTTATTGATGAAATTTTCAACACATTGTTCTAAATTGCTCATTTTACTAGAGGTGGGTGTTAGATGGGGTAACTCTCAATTTCCCTAAAAAGATCATTATGCATGTTGTTAAGCATAGTAAACTATGTGCATCGATCTTTCTTAACCCAATCCAGGTAAACTTTCATGTTTTCGACAATGTTGGGCACTATTGGCCTCCTCATGTGAAGCCATGCTATTTGTTAAAGTCTCTAAAGCCTCTTACTTATTAAGCAAGTATTAGAATCTTCCTATGTTATATGTCATAATTAGTACTAACAAGTTTCTTACCCTTTGTGAGGTCAATAATCACATTCTTTGAGGCCATCTATATTCATATTGTACAAGGTAACATTAATCATACATTTCTATTCTTTATTAGTCTGCTACCAGAAATTCGATTAAAAATATTATTATATATTTACACAATGAGATCAAAAATTTTTCTAGGCTCATAATCATCTCTCATTTGTGTAAGCTAATTTTGAGCAAAATAAGTTTGATTTAAAACTAATTTAATCAATTCTGAATTAAAACAAATTTAATTTCATCCACACATCAATATATATATATATACACACACACACACACGCTCCACATGAGTCTAATTGTCATTCTAGTACATTGTGCCAAGGTGATTTTTAGACATATAAATTTGAAGCAAAAACACATTCCTTTACAAGGTTTCCAAATATTAATACATCATTTCCCCAAAAAAGAAAAACATTACATAGCTAAATGATCCTACTACATCAATCTACTAGAAACAATGAAGTATATAGAGATGCCACGCCAATATCTCATATATCTCAAAATCGACTTTGTTATTCCATACATTACACAACACGTGTATTAGAATATCAATTTCATTAAGCACATTCAATCACAACGTACATAACTATATAATGGGCCTTGACGGGTGGCTTTATCACAACTCACCACAATCGGAGTTGGTATTTGGGTCTCACAATTAATGGGGATTTATATCATACAATAACAATGCTATAAACAACTTATCCATATTGTGACAATTAAACCAGAAATGATACGATAAATGACCCAAATAATATTATTCACATATACTGCAACACCTACATCTAGTAAATTGAAAATTAGAACAATTTAATAATATATTAGCAACAAAAGAGACTTTTCAAAATTCTTTGACCACTTTATTAAGGAATGAACCTAATTAGAGTTAGGAGAGTAACCCAACTCAACTGTCAACCCTATCCCTAATCAGGCCATAACCTATGTAGGGTTATAAATTGAACCTAACCTAAGATCAACCTAACCTAACCTGAGTTAGTAAGACTAACTAGTTATATGATCAATATATCACTAGCGTAAGGTGGAAAAATTATTACAACAAATATCATGAAATATTAAATAAATTAATTATTTAATAATTAGAGAAAATAAAAAATAAAAAATAAATACATAAAAATAAAAGAAATATATATTTAATATTCTAAAAATCTATGTGACCTATACATGATATTGGGAGCCCAATACATACACTAAGGTGTGTGTATATGTGTGAAAAAATTTATGAAAAATTGAAGGAATGTGTAAAAATAATTTAAAATAATTTTTAAATTTTCATGTGCTTAGCACATGACTTAAAGAGCTAGCACACATAGTATGGTGTGTTATTGTGTGTGTGTGTGTGTGTGTGTGTGTATAATGGGGGAAATTGATAAAATCAAGAAAAAAGTTTAGGAAAGCTTGTATGCCAAGCTTTGTTGCAAGAGAAGCATGTGGGTAGTCACCATAGTCAAAATTCAGTTGCAGTAACCCTACAAGAGCTGCCACAAGCCCTAGTGCACCATGGCTACCCTTGACAACCAACCATAAAAATCTCCTTCACCTTGAAGTTGAGTTCCTTCTATAAAAACATAGGCCACACAATCAAAAGTGAGTTACTGAAATTAGAGGAAGAAAGTGAGGATTTCACGTGCAGAGGGAGCTCAAAATGGTGTTGGAATAGAGGAGAAGAAGGAGAGAAAAGAATAAGAGAGAATTTAAAAAATCAATCGAACAATGTCAGGATTGATTTCTTTCCTTATATTTCAATCCCTACGTAAATTTTATGCGTGATAATTTTTAGAAGCTTTTAAACCACAGAAATGGTAGAACCAGTAGGAGCCGTCATTAGCAGACCTTCAAGGTCTGCCCATAACTAAACTTAAACCAAGCTTATGTATGAACGTTAGAACTTAAACTACATGTAAAATGGTTCATAAAATTGAAGGAATTAAGTGGAATGGGTCTGAGTTCAGCTAGAACCAACTAGAAATCGCAAGTGGGAATTTTTGGAACTCCATGAAATCAAGCACTAAGCTTGATTTTAAGGACCGAAAAAGAAACCTTGTGATCCAAGGATCACAACCAACCTCATGAGATGCGGTTGAGAAATCACCAACAACGAACCCACGAACCAGTCACTATGATAGGTTTCAACTTTTCTGATATCATGATTTATCTTACAAAACTAGACTGACATGAATACTTGCTTGATTTTACTATACATCTTGCAAACCTAAATTATATATATGTGTTTTATATTTTCCAGTAGCGTTTCGTATAATTTTTCATATGTCACGACCCGAAACCCACCCTATGCGGATCTCGTGTCGCGGGGCCAACCCGAAGGCCGTCCCTACTTTTTCCATTCCTGTATCATAGTACTAATATGCAATGTACTAAAATTTTTAAACAATAAACAGCGGAAGTCTTTATCAATTACAGTAATCCAGCGGAAGTCTTTAAATCAAATTTAACAGCGGAAATCTATTAAATACATGACATAGTTCTACAAAATTCAAAATGAGAACTAAACCGTAACCAGCACCCGGGGGTGGTGAATACATGGGAGAACTAACATAGACTGATACAATGCTTCAAAATATCCCCCTACGCTCTCAGACTCCTACTGGGGTCTCGCAGCGTCATCACCTGAAATGGGGGTAAATGGGGTGGAATGAGCTACAAAGCTCAGTAAGTAAAACAGATCTCCAACACTGGTATCGATGATCAATGTGTATCCATGAATAGATAATGATAGCCAATCATAAGGAAGGAGATGCTGTGATAGCCAATGAAACATAATTGCCACGAGGGCCAATGAAAGGTAATCACAATACACAATCAGAAGTAGTAGTGTAAAATGAAAATATAACAACAATGAAGTACTGCCACAATGAACCGATCACAATCAAATCAATCAATGCAAGTCTTTCGAGACTTGAAGAATTATAAGGAATAGTGCCATTCAATCAATTAAGTTCTGTCAATCATAAGAGATGCTGTTATTCTGTTTCAGGGCTTGGCAGACCCTCGATCTTTTGGGGCCCGGCATACCCCCCAGTCAATTCCAATAATTTTCCATTTGTCCGTTCACGGACTTGACCCGTAGGTCCTATTTAATCAGATAGCATCAGATGGTTGTTGTGACTGAGCACAACTCCCGTGTCCATAAACATGTCATGATCATAGTAATTCCATAGAATATAAAAATGGAATATCATTCATTCAATGAGGATACAGTAGTAGGCCTTTCAAGGCATGGTTCAACATGATAACAATGATATAGCAATCAATCAAGGTCCACTAGATAGAACAATATCACAAAGTGGATAGCAATAACATAGGTGCTTTCAAAGCACAGTGAAACATGATAACAGTGATACATCAGTCAATGATATGTCCACAAGATAGAAAATATCAAAATGTGGAACACATGGATATCAATACTTTCAAGAGTACGAGTTTGGCAGTAAAAGAATAAACTTGGCTTGTGGGAACACCACATGTAAGAGAAAGTGATCCACTTACCTCTATCGTGCTTCTATCTTAGAAATCCGTGAGTATACCCTTGCCTTTTGAGTTCCCTATATATCAGTGAATACGTTTCAGAATAAATACTATCCATCAAAGTTTATGCTT
>CM018043.1:60342009-60401814 GCA_008638375.1 Nyssa sinensis | reverse complement strand
AGCCGATACTTGAGAATTCATCATTACTCTCAACCGTTGTGTCGGCTCGTCTTGGAAGGCTCATATTTCGAACGTATATATAAAGAGAGGGAAAGGTCTTTCGTACCTTTCTTCTGCGTTTACTTCTACAATACCAGACCGCCATTTGACATATCCTGAAGTTTGGAGGTTACCCGGTGTTCATAATCCTTTACTGATCTCAGGTTCGACTTTTAGTCTCCTTCTACACTTCTTCTCATTTGTTTCATTTCTTTCTCTTGTTCGCCATGTCTGGCTTAGAATCACACTCTGGTTTGGGAAGTCCTTCTGAGACCGATCCTCAAATGCAATTAGTGAGTGTTGATGAAAATAGGCTGGTAGATCCTCCCTCTAGTCCGGGGGTTAGGATTGTTGATGCTTTTGATGAGCCCCCGAATAGGGCAGGTGAGACTTCCGGTCAATCTGGTCACAGAGAGGAGGTTGAGAGTGTAATTACTGAAAGTATGTTGAAGGAGTTATGGGCGAAGTTCAAACTTCCCAATAATGTAACTTTCAGGGTCCCAGATTCTCAAGATCGCCCGGGCGATGTTAGAGAGGGGGAAATCTGTGCCTATCTGGCCTGGTTTGAAATGGGTCTTACACTCCCCTTTCCTGATATAATAAAACAATTCTTTTGTTGATTTGACCTTTGCCCTGCAGACTTGAACCTTAACAGTTGGAGACATCTGTTGAGCTTTATTGTGTTAGGGCATATGAATAATGTCGAGGTGTCCCTTGACTTGATCCGTAGCAATATGGATCTAAAATTTCAAAAGGCGGAGGGTCTTTTTTATATGTCTTTTGATAGTGGGTTCAGACCCCTTACTTCTGTGCCCTCCTCCAACAAGACTTGGAAGAAATGGTACTTTTTTATTAAAGGTGGATGGGAATTCAAGAACTTCGAGGGTCGACCTTCCACATTCCCTCGAACCACTGGGCCAAGGGGTGAGGCTTAACTTTTTCGTGGCTGCGTTGACTCCGTTTTGTTTGCCAATTTGTTGAACTGATCAATTTCTGTGCTTGCTTTGCAGTTAAGAGTGTGTGGAAGAGACCAGACTTCTCTTCTTCGATTCAGAAGCAATATAAGAAGCTCTTGAAGCCCAGCATTAGGGATCATTCTTCCATTGTCAACCCTGATAAATTAATGGCTGCCAGGGGTAGTGTCGAGGAAATTGCTGATAATGTGATGGCTCAGTGGGAGTCCGGGCCATCACCATCCATGGCGACGGAGGAGGCTCCCTCTCTAGTGGTTCCTCCCGTTCTGAAGAAGCGGAGGCTAGTTTTGTCCTCTCCCGAGCCTGCTGAAAAGGAGGAAGAGGCTCCCGTCCCTATCACGGTGGTTCCTCCAATCCCGTCTCGTCGAGCGGGTAAGGGGGCATCATCATCGGTGGCTCCTGATGTTGCTGGTCAGGGGGCCAAGAAGATTCTGAGTGACTTCTGGGCCAAAGGCTCAGTTAAAATTAAGCCTCAGGCGTCGAGGAAGCTTCTTGCTGACTTGACCGCTCTTCAGGTTAAGGTGAGCTCGTCAGGCCCATACTTCTCTTACCTTTAAGCGTTTATACTGGTGTTGAGTCGTTTTCTTTGTGTTATGCAGACCTTGCATACCCTTTCTGCTTTGGTGGAGGTTTCTCCATCTGTGGAGGAGCTTGACCAACTTAGGGCCAATCTGGACGATCTGGGACTCCAGCTTGGTACTGCTCAGTCGGAGGCTCACGATTCTGCGGAGAAGTTAAAGGAGTGTCAGAACTCCTTGATAGTGATGGAGTCGGAGAGGAACCTTGCCGTTGAGCGGGCAAGGAGGTTGCAGGTGGAGATGAATGGCTTGCGATACCAGCACCGTAGACAGCTTGATGACGCCGTGGAGCAGGCATTGGTGGACAATGAGGAAGAGATGAGGTCGAAGCTGGAAGGAATGGCCCATCGTTTGATTACGTTTGGGTTTAATAACTTCCGCTCTCGGCTTCTTGCCAAGTTTCCTGACCTAGACGTTTCCTCCATTGTGCCGCCTGGATCTGAACCTTCAGAGGTTATCCAGGATGAAGTGGCTGATGTCCTCCCGGCCGATCCCACGGAAGTGGTTGTACCGACTGAGGTGGTTGATACTGCACCTGCCGAACCTTCTCCTGTCGTTGATCCTGTTCCTGCTGATCAGGCTTAGGATCTATATTTTGTTATCTTTCAATGTACTTGAAACATATATTTGTTTAATGGAACAGTCTTCTGGTTAATGCTCATCTCCTTAGTTATATTGCTCTGTAGCATTTGTGCATATCTTTGGGTTATGTGGCTCTGTAGTGCTTTAACATGTAGTTGATGGTAATAATCGTTGTAAGTAGCACTGCTCTGGAGTTTAGTGTATACCAGATCAGATTTTCCTCTATAGGCAGCTGCGTTCTGAGCTTCTTCTCTTGCCTTAGGTCAATAATTGGGGACTTCTTTTTTGTAGTATTTCAAAGCTGTCCATTCTGAATTCGGAGACTTAATAATAAGTAGATACCTTGTGATTGTAGTTTGGTTGATCAGAACTTCTGCCTCCAGACCTGTTAGAAATCAAGAAACGTCATAGTTGATGGACCTCTGTTGTATACGTGGCCCTGTAAGTGTTAAAGACATGGAGAAACCGTCACGTCATATACGTGGAAAGGATTAAAAGCCTATGTATTACGTGTATGGCCCTGTCTTTTGCTTCTTCCGAGAGGATGGTTTAATACTCTATTTATTGCACCTCCGCCGTTTGGGATTTCGAAGCTAGCACTTCGCTTAACCGTTGTGACGGTTCAACTGGGTGGCCTTTGGTCTTCCAGTGTCTATATATATGGAAACGAGGGCATATGGTTGTGCTCAACCCTTTTGCTCCCAGAGTTGTTTGTAAGAGAGATTTTTATATGCTGCCGGAGTTCTTCCACTCGTCCGGAGATGATGGATGATTCCTTGCCTGAGTTGGGAATAATTAAACTGTGGCCAAAAGTTAACCCTCCCCTATTTTCAGTCTCCAAGGAAGGATTGAAGGAGGCACAAGTCTTCTTGTTTCCTCTGGTATCTAGTCGAGATTTCTCCGATTGGTGGTGGCCCCTCCCTGATTCAACCGAGGCCTGGAGCGTTGGTGATGAAGACGAAGGTGAGTTGCCTCCTCTTCCTCACGCCCTGTCAGAGACCCTTGCTCCAAGTGGCTGGGGTGAAACAGACGGTGTGAAGAAGAAGATTGAAGGTGGGTTGCCTCCTCCCGCTTATAACTTGGCAGTGACAACTGCTCTGAGGGAGATGAATGGGGGCCGCCTCCTCCCCTTTGTGACTTGGCAGGAACCCTTGCTTCAATTGGCTGGGGCGTTATGCCGATTACAAAGGTGGAGAATGAAAAGTCTCCTAAGGCTCAAAGCCCTCATCATCCGTTGGTCATGGGACCAGTGATAGTGATGATGAAATGGCCTGGGCACTACTTGATGCAGACTGGGGTTCAGGGTTCCTTCCTTTCAAATGGAGCCGATGAAAGCGGTTTTGAAGGTTTTGGATCTTGTGCCCCTTTATCATCCTAGGAGAAGAGCCATTATGTTGCCAAGCGTAGCTTCTGTAATAGCTTCTGTAGTAGTGTCTTTGTACTGATGTAAATCTTTTGAGTTATCAATAAAGTTGAATTTCTTCTTCTCAGATCTGATATTTTCTGTGAATGTACTCTTTTGAAACTTAAGCACCTTCTCATGCATTTCCGATTGTTCTGAAAATAAATCAAAAAACTTAGAAAAATGCCAGAATCGAAGTACTTTACCTTTGGTTGAAACCATAGTACTGGTTTGTTTGACAGATAAGCCAAATAATATAAGTGTCAGATCCGAGGTGTTCCGATCTAGGAAACTTTAGTTGATAGATGCTCGGAACTTCTGCTTTGGATAGACTGGATCACAGAATCTGCTAATTGAAGACGGACCAGGCTCGGAAGGCCTGTGCATTAAAGTAGTCTAGGCTCGGTAGGCCTGCATATTTTATGAACCAAGTATTTAAGATCTGTATAGCATGGACCAGACTCTAAAGGTCTGTGCATTATAGATGGACCAAGTCATGAGACTTGTGCATTAATATATGGACCAGGCTCTGGAGGCCTGTGCATTAATAGATGGACCAAGTCATAAGACTTGTGCATTAATAGATGGACCAGGCTCTGAAGGCCTGTGCATTAATAGATGGACCAAGTCATAAGACTTGTGCATTAATAGATGGACCGAGTGAACACTCGTACATTATGGACCAGGCTCTGGAGGCCTGTGCATTAATAGATGGACCAAGTCATAAGACTTGTGCATTAATAGATGGACCGAGTGAACATTCGTACATTATGGACCAGGCTTTGGAGGCCTGTGCATTAATAGATGGACCAAGTCATAAGACTTGTGCATTAATAGATGAACAGGCTCTGAAGGCCTGTGCATTAATAGATGGACCAAGTCATAAAACTTGTGCATTAATAGATGGACCAGGCTTTGGAGGCCTGTGCATTTATAGATGGACCAAGTCATAAGACTTGTGCATTAATAGATGGACCAGGCTCTGAGGGCCTGTGCATTAATAGATGGACCAAGTCATAAGACTTGTGCATTAATAGATGGACCAGGCTCTGAAGGCCTGTGCATTAATAGATGGACCAAGTCATAAGACTTGTGCATTAATAGATGGACCAGGCTTTTGAGGCCTGTGCATTTATAGATGGACCAGGCTCTGGAGGCCTGTGCATTAATAGATGAACAGTTTTATGGAAGTAAAAAAAATCTTCATTGATAATACTTCCGCAAGTGTTCTACGTTCCATGGCCTAGGAACAGGTTTCCCAGTCATGTCTTCAAGCCAGTAAGTGGTAGGTCGAACGACCTTCGTTACTTTGTAGGGGCCTTCCCAATTTGGTGACAACTTTCCCATGGTGGGATCCTTGGTGTTCTGAAAGACTCTTCTTAAGACGAAGTCTCCAACTTGAAAGCTGACTGTCTTGAGTCCTATCTTGGATTTGTTGACCATTCTTTGTTGGTAGGCTTCCATCTTGATGCTGGCTTGATCCCTTCTTTCTTCGAGCAAATCCAAGTTCTCCATCAACTGCTGATCATTGGATTCTTGCTCAAAGGCCTCAGTCCTCAGAGTTGGCATACCGATCTCAACCGGAATTACTGCTTCTGTCCCATAGGCTAATGAGAAGGGTGTTTCAGAGGTGGGAGTTCTTCTGGTTGTACGGTAGGCCCAAAGGACTCCTGGGAGCTCTTCTGCCCACTTCCCTTTGGCCTGTTCCAACCTTTTCTTTAACCCATCAAGGATTGTTCGGTTGGTGACCTCTGCCTGCCCATTTGCTTGTGGATGGCCTGGAGAGGCGAAGTGCTGCCTGATGTTGAGATTTTCGCAGAATGCCTTGAAGCCTTTACTAGTGAATTGAGTCCCATTGTCCGAGATAATTACACGTGGTATGCCGAACCTGCATACGATGTTCTTCCAGGTGAAGTTCTCGACTTCCTTTTCTGTGATATGCGTCAAAGGTTCGGCTTCAGCCCATTTAGAGAAATAGTCGATGGCCACCAGGAGATATTTCCTGCTAGGAGGTGCTTTCGGTGATGGACCCACTATATCCATCCCCCACTGAGCAAAGGGCCAAGGACTAGGAATCGGGATAAGCTCGTGCTGAGGCTGATGTTGGTACGGGGCGAATCTCTGGCATTTGTCACACTTCCGAACATACTCTTTAGCCTGTTTCAGCATGCCGGGCCAGTAGTAGCCCTGTGATAGAGCTCGGTGGGCTATAGTTCTGCCCCCATTGTGATTCCCGCAAATTCCCTCGTGAATTTCAGCCAAAACATATTGCGACTCGTCTGGAGCCAAACACTTTAACAGAGGTTGAGAATACGACCTCCTGTAAAGTTTGTTGTTCAGGATCAGGTACCGAGCCGCTCTGATTCGGATTCTCCTGGCTTTGTTTTTATCCTCTAGGAGGAGCCCAGATCTTAGATACTGGAGGATTAGGGTCATCCAGTTCTGGGTCTGTTCATCAATTTGAGCAACTGATGCTTCATCAATGCTGGATCCTGGCTGAAAAGAGATTTTAACTGTGGAGTCTGTTTCGGACTTGAGGCGAGAGGCCATGTTGGCCAGAGCATCTGCTCTACAGTTCTGACTTCTCTCAATCTTCTGGATAGTGAATGTCTGGAAGGAATGCTTTAAGTGGTTCACTAGTTCGGAGTACCGAAGCATCCTGTCATCCTTAATTGCAAATTCTCCCAAAACTTGGCTTACTACCAGTTGGGAGTCAGAAAAGACATCGAGGTTCTGAGCCTCGCATTCCAAGGCAAGCTTCATCCCTAAGATTAGGGCCTCATATTCGGCTTCATTATTAGAAGCTCTAAATCCCAGGCTGACTGTTTTTTCCGATGTGAGTCCATCAGGGGACTGTAGCACCAGTCCTACCCCTGATCCTTGATCGGTTGACGATCCATCAATATACAGCAGCCAGGTTTCCGTAGTTTCGGCGCTTTGTGCTTTGTTCTGCAGTGTCGGGGTGAACTCGGCTACAAAGTCGGCTAAGGCCTGCCCTTTAATGGAGTTTCGGGGTACATATGCTATGTCAAACTCCCCTAGCTCCACAGACCACTTGACCAATCTTCCCGATACCTCAGGTTTCCTCAGTATTGACTTTAGAGGATAGGCAGTTGGAATCTCAATTGGATGGGCCTGGAAGTAAGGTCGAAGCTTCCGGGCTGATATGACCAAGGCATAGGCCAGCTTCTCTACTTCTGGGTATCTTTTCTCCGTGTCAAGTAGTGCCCTACTGACGTAGAATATAGGCCTCTGTACTCCTCTATCCTGTCTGATCAGTGCGGAGCTGACCGCGTTCTCGGAGACTGCAAGGTACAGGAGCAGCTTTTCTCCTTGTACTGGTTTTGACAGGAGCTCTGGAGAGGCTAGATACTCCTTTAGTTCTTGGAAGGAATGCTCGCATTCTTCTGTCCATTGCAAGGCCTTGCTGCCCTTTAGAGCTTTAAAGAAAGGTAGGCAGCGATCGGTGGACTTGGATATAAACCTGCTCACTGCGGCGATTCTGCCATTCAGTGCCTGAATCTCCTTTCTGGTCTTTGGCGACTTCAGTCTAATCAGGGCTTGGATCTGAGTGGGATCTGCTTCGATACCTCTTTGAGAGATGATGTACCCCAAGAATTTTCCCTTCGTAACTCCGAAGGTACATTTCGAGGGGTTGAGCTTCATTTTGTGCTGTCTGAGAATATCGAAGGTCTGGGCCAAGTGCTGGAGGTGGCTGCCTTTCTGAAGGCTCTTTACCAGCATGTCGTCGATTTATACCTCCATGGTGCTGCCAAGCAGTGGGCTGAACATCTTGTTCACCAACCGTTGGTAAGTGGCTCCAACATTCTTCAAATCGAAAGGCATCACTCTGTAGTAGTATAGTCCTCTCTCGGTTATGAAGGCAGTCTTTTCTTGATCTGGAGGGTACATCTGGATCTGGTTGTATCCAGAGTAGGCATCCATGAAACTCATAAGCTCATGCCCTGCAGTGGCGTCAACCAGTTGATCTATTCTCTGCAATGGAAAGCTGTCCTTGGGGCATGCTTTGTTGAGGTCTGTATAGTCAACACAGACTCTCCACTTGCCGTTCTTCTTTTTGACAAGCATCGTGTTGGCTAGCCACTCGGGATAGAAAACTTCCCGTATCATCCTGGCGTCCAGCAGCCTCTGGACTTCTTCGTCTATAATCCGATGCCGTTCGGGAGCGATCGGCCTTCTCTTCTGTCTGATTGGGGGGTGATCCGGATCTACCATCAGTTTGTGAGTTATCAGATTAGGATCTATTCCCTCCATGTCCCTGGTCTCCCAAGCAAAGATAGAGAGGTTGTTCTTCAGAAACCTGACTATCTTTTCCTGCTCGGTGGGCGTAAGGTCCGGGCCGATGTACAAATAACGCTCCTCTGCTTCTGAACTGACCAGTACTTTGATGGGCTCGCCAACAGGCTTGGCTCGGTTGTCACGTCCCCTTGGGCTCAGGGGTTCTTCAACGCCGGATGGGCAATCTTCCACCTCGGGAGTGTGAGTGAAAACCGGATCTGCACAGTCCCGAGTGTACTGTAATTGCTATTTCGGAGCTGTCTCCTTGAGGGCAATAGCGTGACATTCTCGTGAGGTTGGCTGACATCCTCTGACCGAGTGCACGCTCTGATTGTGGACGTACTTCAGACACTGATGAAGGGTCGAAGTGACTGCCCCTATCTGGTGTAACCAGGGTCTCCCGATGATGACATTGTATGGAGACTTCATGTTCAACACCATGTATTCAGAGATGGTGGTCTTCCGCCCTTCACCTTCTCCTACAGTGGTAGGAAGGTCAACTCTCCCCAGTAGGGTGCTGAGGTTGCCATCAAAAGCTGCCATTACGGCAGTGGTGGGCTTGACGCTGTCCTGGTCTATGCCCATCCGCTTAAGCGGTTCATAGAATAGAATGTTGACTAAGCTGCCAATGTCGACCAGGACTCTTCTAGTCTCGAAGTTGGCGATTCTGAGGGTGATAACAAGGGCATCACTGTGAGGGCAGTGTACCCCTGCTAGATCTTGCTCGGTGAACTGGATCTCCGGCCCTGGCTTGAACCTTTTTTCGACGTTGGAGACCTGCAAGATGTTTGGGGCGGTTCTGGCCTTCCGAGCATATCTTTTTCTTGCCCTGTTGGACATTCCTGTAATAGGGGGTCAGCATGGAGGACATAGATAACATGGTTGTTCTGCCTCTGAGGCTCGTTTCGTCCTTCCCGCTACTCTTGCCTCTGTTCGGGCCTCTGATCTGGCCGCTGCTGAGGCTTGTCTTCTTGGGGGTTCTGCCTTCCGTCTTGTTTGACGAACTCCCGAAGACGTCCCTTCTTTATAAGCTGTTCTATCTCATATCGGAGGGTCCTGCAAGTGTTAGTAGTATGTCCATGATCTTTATGGAAATTGCAATACTTACTTTGGTCCCGCAGGCTGGGATCTCCTTTGATTGGCTCTGGCCACCTCAGGTTCTCCCGATCTCTGATCTGCCGGAGTACCTGGTTCAGAGTGGTGTTCAAAGGCGTGAAGTTGGTGAACTCCCTTGGTGCGGAGTTGTACACAGCTCTGGGAGCTGTTCTCTTCACCGGGCTCCTGGCCCTCTTTTTGTTGGGGTCTCTCCTGTGATCCTCCTTCTTGTGATCCTCCCACTTCGGATTATCCCTCTGGGTCTGATCCTTGCCCTTCTGGGCTGAGCGGTTGGCCTCTTCCAGGTTGATGTATTTTTTGGCCCGATCCATCAATGCCGCCATATCGGCTAGAGGGCTCTTTGTCAAGGAATCTCTGAAGCCGTCTTGGGCAAGCCCGGCAGTAAGGGCTGCAACGAGGAATTTCGGGCTGCAATCCGTGATCTCAGTGAGCTCGGTGTTGAAGCAGGCAATGTAGGCTCGGAGGGATTCCTCCCTGGTCTACTTAACATTCAGCAGGAATTCTGGCCCCCTTTTGAGCCTCCTGCTGGTCATAAACCTATCCAAGAACTGCCTACCGAGCTCGTAGAAGCTGGTAAGGGAGTTCGGAGGGAGGTTGTGGAACCACTTCAGAGCTATTCCCTTCAGGCTGGTGATGAACGTTCAGCACATGAAAGCGCCTGAGGCTCCGTGAAGGGCCATCGTATGCTGATAATGAGATAGGTGATCTCCTGGATCTCCAGATCCGTCGTAGAGAGTGAACTTGGGCACCATGAACTTTCTGGGCCTCTCTTCGGACATGATGGCATGAGTGAACGGAGTGGCTAGTCTTCCGAGCAGCCTGGCCAGTTCGTCCTGCTCTAGAGGGTTCTGAGGTCCTCTTAAGCCGATTGTCCGGTCCATAGACTCGGCAATCTCCTCTACCCTTCGCGGGTCTCTGAGTCTGACATCTTGTGAACCCTGCCTGACAGCCTCGGCTTCAGGGTAGTAGGGTGGAGTACGCCCTTCGGATGGAGAAGGAATCCGAACCGGAGGGACTGGTGCTGCATGACAAGGTTCCTGCGGTGCCGGTGGTGCTCCCGAAACCCTAGGAGTTGGGGCTCGAGTAGTGCTCCGGTAATGCACGTCGGGAACAAAAGCAGATGTTCCCCAGCCAGGGACTGTTGATGGCTGTGGATCTCGGCCAGTGTGAGCAACGCCTGAGGGGTGCCCAGGCTGGTTAGTGGGGGCCTGCCCACGAAGTTCTTCATTCTCCGTGGCAACCGGGGGTTGCGTTCCTGCAACGAAGTTGACCGGCGGGCTAGGAGAAGCCGTCACTTGGTTCTGCGTGAGCATTGCCAGCGTTCTAGTGATGGCCAGCAATTGCTCCTGCACCAGTTCATTGTGTCGTTTTATTGCTTCGATCTCTTGTCGCATAGGGTTGGCCGCTGGTCCCCTTGTGCGAGGAGCAGGCGGCTGACGCTGAGCGTTTTGCGAACTCTGAGTATTCTGTCGTGGTCGGAGATTTGGTGCCATGGTTTTCCGGTGGGGAAAAAGATGAGTTTAAGAATAAAGCACGTAGAGATTAGTCGATTCCCACAGACGGCGCCAAACTGATGCTGCACTTTTTGACTCGCAACACGTGAGGGCTCCGTGACCTGTAGAACACTCAGAAAGATGATCAGAGGACCTCCGGATTGGCTCCGGCGGTAGCCGCTCCGATGCTTAAGTAAGTAAAGGAATTGAAAGACTGTATTGAAAGCCAAAGAATGAGCATAAGAAAAACAAAGCGTACCTCTAGGGTTTAATATATAAGCCGTGGTTCTCCTAATTTGATTAGGTTTTGCCGCCACGAATATAGGGATTTGATCATCGGAGATTTGCAGTTACCTTGTGGAGCATTGAGTCGTAGATGGAGATAATCATAGATAATAGTTTCCATGTTGAAGACTGTTTCCTTATTCCCCGCTTAACAGTTGTTAAGGAAACCATATATGCAGTGTTGAATAAATATTGTCCAGAACAGGAGGTCTGGAAGATGTACACGAGAATATCCTGAATGCTTCATCTGCACTGTATGACTGAGTTTATCGGTTCTGAATGGTATATAAATAAGAATGCCCCGAAGGCTTGTGGCTGCTCTGTATGATAGACATATATGAGAATACCCTGAAGGCCTGTATGATAGACATATATGAGAATACCCTGAAGGCTTGTGGCTGTTCTGTATGTCCGAAATATATGAGCTCTGTAGGATCGAGATTTGTTAATCTGATGGGCACACGTGTCTCAAAGTGATTGGTGTGTCTGTTTGCGGTATATCATCTATTAAAATTCTTTAATTGTCATTCTCAATTTATTATTAGATTTTCTTCTCCGAATAATTAAAGGGTTTAGTTCGTTTATAAATTCAGTCATGCTTTTTCTATTGAGTGAATTAATTCTTTAATTATGTTTGGATAAATTAATTATTTATATTGATTTAATTCTCTACTGCAATATTACTCGTTGGGTATATTATCATCGTTGGGTTTTCTCAATGTGAATAATAATTTTAGTGGTTTAAAAGTGATGAATGTTTTTTCAAAGGGTTACATTCAGTTTAATTTTGGTCCATAATTTTATATCTTCCGATTGAGATTTTTGGAATTTAAATTCTCAATTGAGTTATCAATGAATTAAAAATAATTAAAATACCAGATATGTGCAAGGGATTCCCGAAGCTCTAATGTTCGTTAAATTGATACTTTTCTTCCGTTAATTAGTTTGTTTAATTTTTATTTACATTCAAAATCACTCTTTATATTTTTATTTTCTCGTGAATCATTTAATATTTTCTTTAGTTTCAGAAATTCTGTTTATTATTCTTTTAATTTTGTCTCTCTGTGAAATCGACACCCCAAAGCTACACTAAAACTACCGTATTATTCTTTGGGCGTAATCAATTGATAATTATTCAGGCTATGCGAGGATATGCCTAAAGTAATTGGAGATCATCAGAGTATTTGTAAATGGGGAATATGACACTAAGAAACTGAGGTAAGTAAATCTGAACTTTGTTGTGTGGTTATTCCCAGCTAGTCACATTCATTTCTACATGCCGCCAAATTTGTACTCTATCACTACCTGATGTACTTGATTTGAGCCAATCGACTTGTGGTTATCGGTTATGCCTGATCTTTGGATTTGACTTGCTTGCTTACATCGTTGTGAGATTGATCATTGATATTTGAGCATTCTTTGCACTATCAGACCATGATCTAGTCTTGAGATATATCCTATTGATAGAAATCTTGATATTCCACACACTTCGTGTTTTGTTGATTGTGATATCAATTGCTTTGTACAGTTGTACATTCTGTGTGAAATTTTATTGGTCATGATATTTGGTATGTACCCGGGGTTGTGCTCAGTCACAATGGCCCATCTATTCACAGATTGCGTGGGGGAAAGACCTTTGGGGTCTTGTATGTCTTTCGGGACTTGTAGAGAAAAGAGCTCTAACGCTTTTCAGAGAGCCCGAGGAACTGTGGCGGATCTGAGTATGCGTTCTAGTGGGGTATGCCGGGCCCCGGGTGATTCACGCATATCTGGGTTATTAGAACTCGATGATGATTTATTCTTGTAATCGTTGAATGATCATATTCTATGCCCTGTGAATGATCATACTATTGCAATCATGTTATACTTTACTTGATGAATATGTATCCTTGGTACTCGTTGAATGATCATATTCTATGTAAGCATGTCATACTCTTAATTGGCTATCGTAATTGTTGTGGCAGCAGATTATCATGATTGGCTAAATCCCGGTTGTTGGATTCATTGTTACTACCTTCTTATATCTTATTTCGGGATAAGCCTTTTGGACCCTCGGATCATTGTTACGCATCTTAATGACTGGCTAGGTATTCCTTGTTGCTCATTTGGCTATTGGCTATCTGTTATCCCTTTCTTCTATTATTCTTGTGAACTAACCCCTACCCATGGCAAAGCTAGGAATTTACTTACTGAGCTTGTTTAAGCTCATTCCATTTATCTAACATTTTTCAAGTGACATTATGTGGGATGAAAAAATGAGATAACTAGTGGAACTAGTGATGCATAATGAACGACACTGACGATATGAACTCCAAGTCAAAGATTGAACGTAAACACTGTAAGGTTAAGTTCACAATTTGTATTATAATATTACATCATTAGTGATGAGGTTAGCCTAGTATGTTGGATCGCTATGATTAAATTGTACTTGGAGACATTCTGATTGTTGATCATTGGAGATGAGTTTTGATCAACTAAATTGTATTGGTGTGACTTCCGCTTAAGTAATTCATTGATATAGAATGGATGTATTGGAGCATGTATATGGATACTTTAGAGATATTTGGTGACTGATTCTAAACATGCTCTGATGTGTTTGGATGAATTACATTTACAATTTAAAAAAGGTTTCAATTTCCGCTGCTTTGACCCTACATTTAGAATGCAATTCATTGTAAAGTTCAAAGTTGCCTTTGGTTGGTCGCATTGACGGCAAAAAAAATCGGCAAGGTGGCCAACTGGCATCACGGACCCCTAATCCGCATAGAGTGGGTTTCGGGTCGTGACAACCACCAATCTGTTCCCCCACTACACAATCACATATATATATATATATTTATATACACCTATTATCCCTATTGCACCGCCTTTCTCTCTACCCAGCCCTCCTTCTTGACTTTCCTTTCTTTTCTTTTTCTCTTTTCTTTTCCTGCTTCTTGATTCACTTGAGATATTTTATATTTTATATATATATATATATATATATTGTATAAATATCACACACACTGTTCACGCATGATGCAAGCTGCTCTCTTTCTTTTTTCTATTCTTTATCTTGCTTTTGGTTTTCTTTTCTTTCTTTATTTTTCTCTTTTCTTTGCTGCTTCTTTGCATGCTTATATATATAAATATAATAATTCTACATTTTATTATATATATATATATAATATATCTATTTATACAAATACATATATTTATATAATACATGTACATACATAACCGTATATATATATACTTGTATATATATTTTATATTTATTTATATACATATATGTATATTATCTCATATATATATATATATTCTTGCATTTATTAAAATGCATTGTACACGTATAACGAGGCATGTACTGGCCTGCGTACACGATTCTTCATACCGCTCGGATTTTATTGTACAGTATTGTTGGGTACTCGGGATTGCTTGTAACTACTTCTTGTATGTTAAATATCGTAATTGCTTTATTGGTGACTCTCACTGTTCGTCTCGAACTACGTGCCCATTACTGTATATTACTCATTGCGATGCTTTAGGTATATTTTGGAATATATTATTCTTGGTTTGTTTTCAGTCTCGATTTACTTTTGATACTATGTTCATTGTTTGGTCGAAGCTCGGTATTATTATTTGACTCTTTAAAGTTAATTGTAATTATTCTATATTTATTCGGAACTTATGTTCGGTTACAACTGGTATTACACTACTCGACTCAACTTATCTCAGTTTACGTATACTCGATTAGATCTACCTTAATTTATGTGTCAGAATCTAGGTCAGGATATTACACTAAACCCTAAACCCTAAACCTTAAACTCCCAACCCCCTAAACACCCTAAAAACCTTTAACCCTAAACCCTCAATCCTAAACCCAAAACACAAAACCCTAAAAACCCTAAACCCTAAAACCCTGAATCCCAAACTCTGAATCCTAAACTCCAAAAACTATAATTAAGGTTTGGGGTGTTATAGCAGTAATTCCCTAACTTCTTGGATTTGTTTATGAGCTCCAATGGCTTGTATAAAAATCCCTCTCTGGTCTCCAACCATTACATCTAGAGATCATCTCCATTTTCTTTCTTCTTCTTTCTTCTACTATCTCTTTCTCTCTCTCTAGCTGAACACACTGTTCAACCCACACACGCAAGGTCTGAATATACACATCATGAGAGGTTTCGTTACATGTAATTCTATTGGTTGTGTGTGTGGTCTACAAAAGTAATGACACTTCACTTTTGTATGACAATTTTTCAAAAAGCCTCACTCTAAGTACTTTTCTTGTAGAAATCATAGTACAAAAATACTAGTAGTGTAATAATAATTTTTTGGCAACTTTTACTTGAGGTCTTGAGTTCAAGACTTAGCAAATTCGTTTGTGCTATGTTTTTTTTCTTTTGTTGTATTAGAAGAGAATTCTATACCTTCATTTAATATACTTTATTTGTATATTTCTTAGTCACTTTGTGTATATTTAGACTTAATATTTATATATTACTTCAATAATTAATTTTTAATTACATCATTATTTTCATACAAATTTATTTGATTTTAATTCACTCAAAAATTGTTATTACGACATTATTATCATCATCTAATCATATATTAATTTCAATTTATTCTATTTTAATTCACTTAAAAACTATTATTACAACATTATTATCATCATCTAATCATATACTAATATTTTTTTTAAATTTACTAAGTAATCCAAATTACCTATTATTAATTAGATGAAATGTTATAATTGCTGTCCAAACTCGCAAATTTTCAAGTCGTGCTTGGATTGGCTGAGTTGCAACCCTAATCGAGTGGTTCTGCTCTTTAAAATACCGTGGAAGAAGATGGACATCTGCCATCAATGAAACTGCCCGAAGAGAACAAAAAGCGAATAGATGGGAGAGTTATTGGCAGTTCCCCAATCCCTTACTTTGCCGCCCCAATTTCGAATCCATGCTTCAATTCGAGAGCGGCACTCGATTCTTCATTATCAGGTATATGCGATTTCCGTTGATTCCGCATCTTTACGGATTTTGAGTAGCAGGACGGAGCCTGGCCTGTTATCCCGGACGATTTGCGTTCAACCGCGGCAGAAGCGCCTTTGCAAAGGGATTGGAGCTAGGGCTGTTTCTGACTCCAAAGCCCTGATCGGCGAATCAGCAGGGAAAGCAATCGAGATCCAACCCGATATTGGCGGCGGAGAAGGTTTTGGTGGTGCAGGCGACTTAGGCCAAGGTGGAGGTGGTGGAGGCAACCACGACAACGGCAGTGACAACAAGGGTGAAGGGGAACCAAACGAAAGCAACGACGGCAACAACAGCAAGAAGATGGCCATGTCTATGTCCCAGAAATTGACCCTAGGCTACGCTGCCCTGGTTGGAGGTAAATTGTAACCGGTCATGTTTAGCCCGGGTTCATATTGCCAGCTTACATGTTAAATACTAGCAATTAGTTTGTTCGGAGCTCAAATGGTGGGATTCTTTCACTCTGTTGTACCTTGATCGTGTGAGTCTGGGGTTCCGTTACATTAATTCGAAAGAAAACTTAGCATGTATATTGAAAGCTAGCAAGTTAACTCACCACGTCCCAAAGTTTTAAATAAATGGAAATGGTGTTATTATAGTGTCTTTTAATGGTTCCCAAAGTAGGTGCTGATTGCGGACTCCAAACATGGGATAGGGCCTGGTAAGTTTTTTTTTTTTTGGTTGGGTCAAGTGGGTTGGCTATTATATGTTTAGTTCAGCAGGGCTTAGGTCTTAGGTTTAATGGATACATGCTGCCAGGCTGGGTTGGGTTGAAATTGGATTGGGTTGGACCAACTGGGTTAAATAAATTCCAAGCAGCTTAAATGAAGCTGAACAGCTTGATTTTGGGTCCTGCCTTTAACTCTTGCTCCTTGATTAGTCTTTAGGGACAGAGAACTGAGAACATCGACGTCACAGTAGCACAACAATGAGGAAGCCTTAATGATGGTAACAAGCTGCAGCAGTGACACGGCAATGAAGACGTAGTCCGACAATGGTGACGACAGGCTTTTTCGAAGGTGGATATGGTGTCAAACTCCGACAAAGACGATGGAGTGTGCTCTGTTTTGCGATGCAAGTAATGCTGACAGATCTGGGACTGGGATTGGGACTGTGATGTTGTTAGGTTCGTTATTACAGCGGAAACGATTTTAAAAATCTATTTGGATCTCTTTTCTTAACATGAATCATACAATCTTGAAAATAAGGGTTAGAATTACATTGTTCTTCATAATCTTGATTGATGAAGAAGCATTCTTGAAAAGATTGAAGCAATATTCATTCTCTTACTCTTCTAGGTTTTCTCCTCTTTTCCTTTTAAGCAAGTCGTACACTAGAGAGGAGTGGGGCTTCCTTTTTTTCTCTTACGTAGGAAAGTAAAAATACCTTGTGTACGGTTATCCTCTTTATATCCTATTTTTATAGGAATTTGCAAAATTATGACAAAAGGAGGGATCTAGGGTTCCACCAAATTTGTTTCAATTAGTCATTAATTTTCAATTAACTCTTAATTAATTAATGACTAAGTATTTAAATAATTCCACTAAATAATTATATTGCATTCTAATGTGGTGGAATAGAGAAAAACTCAAATTCACTAAACATATGCAGTAGGCCCTTCTATTTATATCAATAATTAGAATTTGGATCTATACACTATCAAACAAATTCTTAATTATTTTTAGAACTTAATTCACTAATTATTAATCACTATTAATTGGTCAACATCTGAATAAATAATTTATTGAAAAGATCGGATCCAGATTTTAGTGATTAGTCAATTAAATTAATACAGAGGTGATATCCTTCTCTTTAATTTAGAAAGTGTAAATTCTATATTGAGAATGTGTTTCCACAGCCTAAATTATGATTTTCTCATATACCGATGTGTTGATCTAAGAAACTTCATTCATTGGTAACTTAAAGGCACCACTATTAAGAACTTTGAGTCCACTATTCTCTCAGGATTAAGATTTTACTGCGAATAGCGAATAATGAATATAAGAGTCAAATCAAATGATAGCTTTATATGAAATGTTTCTTATAGTGACTCAATTCAGTGTATTCTAAATACACCAATACAATAACCCACAGTTTACAATTGTAGTGGTTGAGATAAACCACCTTATCAATGGTTGAGATAAACCACCTTATCATATAAAGGTCAATTGTATTACAGTCTTACAAACAAGATGCCCAATCTCATCAATGACTGTGAACAATTTTAGAACTGTTTGATCATAAGTTTATATTTTTTGTACATAAATTTCATTTATATACATACACTATTTTTAATAACAATTCAAGTACTAACCATCTCATGATATGAAATAACAACATCCACATGTATAATTATACACAACTCAATAATAAAAAATCAAATTTATTAAATAATAGTAAAATATCTAGGATTTGAGAGCATACATCCTAACAAATGCTTAGACAATGGAGTCAGCATGATGAGTTGTGATATTTGATGACAACAATGACTGATGATGGCAATGGCGAGGCGGCAACTCTGTTAGATGGAGTTGGAGGTTGATGATTTTGATGACGGCGAAATGGGTTGTGATGGCAGCAGTTAGGAGGCCAACAATGATAATGGATCGTGGCAACTTGTTGCGATCTGATGGCCTAGGTCTGTAGTTGAATAGTGGCTGATTTGGATGGTCCATTGCTACGACTGTGATTAAGTAATGATCAATGATGAACAACAACAATGAGCAACGGCCAGATATGAAATGGGTCTGGAAGCTAGTGTTGACGTTGAAGCTGATTTCAGCAATAGGACTGGTTGGCTACGACAATTGTATGGTATGGAAGACTGTGATGGTGTCTAATGGTAATGTTTGACAATGATGAAGATCCGTGGTCTGGTGGTGATGTGGTGTTGGAATGACAATGGGCTGCCTGTGATGACTCTTGCTTCTAGCAATCGGGTTGATTTTTTTTTTGGGATCGATGATGTCGTTTAAGGTTTTGATGGAGATTCTGGTAGTAGATGAAGGATGAATGATGATGGAGATGACAAATAATGGTGATGATCAAAGAATATATATATATATATATATATATATTTTCAGTTAATGAACAATGTAGATGGACTTAAAAAAATGAGCAGTAATGAAAGATGGTAGGAATCGAGATTTGCTCTGATACCAAATTTGATGCAAGACAACTTTAACGACCTTAAGAATTTGCACCCAATGACGGAAAAGTTATGAAATCCTACGAAGCCGCACCTAGAGAGGGTAATGGAATTCACACCAATACCAAAGAGAAACAAATATTCATGTAACCAAAATCTAATAATTCATTTACAATCATTCATTTTATAAACAAACTACAAAAGAAAAACTAACAAAAAGATAAACACCTAAATTATAAAATTCAAAAATATAATGATAAATCCGATCCTATCGTCTAGGATTAAGGATATATCTCCTGAGTGATAAATCTTTCCCGTTCCTGATTACTAAGTGAATTTATAATTATATGAATTATACTTCATATTAATAATAACATGTCATTGTGTTACTAATATTAAATTATATTGTGTTTATAATTTGTGATCTTCTTTTTGGATAATTGTTGTTGAATATTTTTCTTGCATAAGCTCTCTGTGCATGTGTTCAGCAGTGTTCTTTTTCTATTATGTTTTTTCTTAAATGGATGAATCATTTTATTTAAAAAATAGGTTTTTGTTCCCGTATATTTTTCCAAATAGAAGATTGTAATGCCAATTGTCATGGCATACAAGAAAAATGGATTTTCAGTGGCTGTGGATTTCTTTTAAATCATCAAGCTCTCAAACATTGAAGGGTCCGTGCATAAGGGTGTCTTCGGAAGGAGTTTAAAAATTGTTTTGACTTGTATAACTCAGATTGTATCACGATCACACGTCTTTTTTCTTTGTAACTTGAAGTGCTCTTTTATGAGAACATTAATGCGATTTTTCATTGATAGGAAGAACAATTTTTCTTGTTCTTATTGAATTAGCTCTAAAGAAGAGTCTTTTTTTTTTTACTGGTGAATGGTAATTTGAATCACATGTGACACATGCATCACACGTGCACTTAATTAGTGTATATATATATATATTCAAAATAATCAATCTCTCTTGCTGGTCCTGCCTTGAAATTCCATAGACTTTTTCTCCCCTAAACTTCTTACAGCCAGCATCAAAAAGTTAGTATCATTAAACGTATCAAAAGAAAAAAGGGTTAGTATCATTAAAATGCATGATTTGTCCATTTACTTCCAAAAACTTCTATTAATATCAATCATGCATAAGCATTGAACTGATTGTATCCTTTGCAATTTGAACTCTTGAGGTGTTATTGCCTCCTCTCCTAAAGAAATTCTCTAGTGTATTGCAATTTTATTAGCAGTTCTTGTTAATTAGCCTCATTAAGAGAAGCCGAGGAAAGAATTAGTAGCAATTTTCTGGATTATCTAGCTCATGTCTTGAATAAAAATTGGAATAAACTAGTGGGAGTTCTCTTTGAATTTGAGTTTAGAGCATCATCTTTGGGTTCCTGTTTATTTCAAAATTTGTGGCTACATTACTATTGCCTTCCTATTGGCTTTTCTCCATCACTAGTCCTTTTTTTTTTTTTTTGCATGGGTCTTGGTTGGTCATGCAGCTTCTCGGCTTTTCTCAAATATTCCCAAGTAATTCTGTTTCAATTTCTGACAGTGGGTGGAGTTATGGGATACTTGAAGAGTGGCAGTCAGAAGTCACTAATGGCAGGTGGATTGTCAGCCTTGCTACTGTATTATGTTTACACTGAGCTTCCCAAAAGATCAGCTTTTGCATCATCCCTTGGACTTGGTAAGAGCTCATGAAAATATTATTATTGATCTTGCAGTTCCCTGCATCTGTTATTGCTGAAGTCACACGTTTAAGCTCTCACATCTGCTTATGCTGTTTTAAGGGGTAATACCAGCCACTTAAGGCTCTGTTTGGATCTTGGAAAGAAGTAACGAAAGAGAGAATGTTTAAAAATTACTTTCTTGTATTAATTTTTTTTACTTTATTTTATATGCTTCTTGCTAATATTTGTTGCAACCATATTGTTTTCATCCATGCCCTACTGCGTTGTTGTCCTTATTGAAGTGTTTTATGCATGCAATTCATATTATATTATGGAGACAAGGTGCTTTCTGGTTCACATATTCGAAAAGGTTTTGCATTTAATAGCAAGAGAGGCACTTGCTCTCAAGAACAAGAGAATCTTTCAAACACTGCAGAAATTTCAAGTTGCCCAAGTGTCATCATGGGTGTGTTGAGTATTAATTGCAGATCTAAGGCCACCAAAGTGTTACCAGTCCAGGCCAGCAAGAGCCTTTGGCCTTTGCATCTTTTCGATTAATTTCATATTAAGCTTAAGCTTCACCTTATTTTGCTTTGTCTGTCCCAATTTGCAGGCCTGTCCGCTGCCCTTCTGGGAGTAATGGGCTCTCGCTTTAAGAAGTCGGGGAAGATATTTCCTGCTGGTGTCGTATCGTTTGTTTCCTTTGTTATGGCTGGTGGGTACTTGCATGGAATTTTGCGCAGTCTGCACTGATATGTGAGTGAGTGGAATTTTGTTTTTTTCTATTTGTAGTGAATGATTCTAAGTTCGTTGCTTTATTAGTTTCCAACTTTGATATGTAGATTCTGCAGTATTCCATCTCGTATGGATTATGTTTGTTTACCGGATTGGGTGAGGGGATTGAATTAATTAGTTTCATGGTTTTGTGAAGTCGTCGTTTGGTTAAAAAAAAGGGAACTTGCTAATAATATCGAAAATAAATAATACCTCATAACATGGATAAAATAATAGTTGAAAAGGAATGTGATTGCTAATTCTATTACTATTAATGAAGGAGATAGCTAATTCACCACCTTAATCCAATCAATGAACCAAACATGGAAAAGAAAATAGTTCATTTTATTGTTTTGTTTTATCTTGTCTTGTTCATATACTCTGTTTTTTTTTCTTTGGTAAATTATACTGACATCTCTCGAGTTTTTTGAAATTACACTGACCTTTCTTACTGTTACACAAATTACAAACTCACCTCTTAATCAATTTTTTTCTTCAAAATTGTCCTTTTTATTTTATTTTTTGTATTTTTGTTTAGTTTTGATCAATTTTTTTTTAATTAAAGAATTTTTTATTTTATATAAAAATAAATATGAGATAAATAACTTATTTTTATTTTAAATATATTTTAATAACTAAGAATGTAAATTAAGAAATAATATAGATGACATTTGGTGATTATCACACCTTTCAACTTACATTTTGTGAGTCCTTGAACAAAGTAAAATAAAATAAAATAAAATAAAAATAAATAAATAAAAAGTAACTATTCTATTTTCGTAAGAAGTCGCGATTGCATTTAGTTGTGATGACAACTAAAACAACATAAATTTGCAAGTTTTATTCCTTATAACATTTAAATAGACCTTTTTAATTTTATCAATATACTTTTCGTAACTTTATTAAGTCTTAAGGACGTATTCGTTATTTTTTAGTTTGTTATCGGGTCTTATTTTTTTCAAAAATACGTCACCGTCAAGTCTGAAATATTGTATATAATTATTTAGGTTTTTTCAGATCTTAATTAGGTTATTTGTGGCTTATAAGCCTAGGGGCATTTTTGTAATTTTTTACTTTCACATGTCACATTTTTTGATACTTTGTTTGCTAAAATGGGTTCCACCGTTGAGTCCGAAACGTCAAAGAAGGTCAGAATATGCCATTTCTGACATTTAACTAGTTTTTGGATTACTAAGGTAATTATGACATTTCACGTTTCTATATTTCTGGGACTCCGTTTCACAAAACGGATCTCGTCATTGGATCCAGAATGTTCCAAAATGTTAAGGTATGTATTTTTATAGTCATCGAAGTCTATTTGATAGCTTAATTGATCATTAGGACATAATCGTAATTATTTTATTTTACCCGTTCACATTTTTCAGGACTTGATTTCAATAATCTGACTCTGCCATTGAGTTCAGCATGCTAAAAAATATTGGGTTACATTCTTTTTTCATTTTAATTGGCTTTCATTTGACTTATTTTTTATTCAATGATATTTTGATCATTTTTCTTATAATTAAAAGGATTTAAAATTAACAATTAATTACTTTCTTGGATCATTTCGTAATTAACAAAAACATTTGACAGCTATTTCATAATTAATAGAAATGTCTGGGATCAAAACATAATTTTAGAAACTTTAAAACCCTAACCCAAAACTTAACCCTAAAAAATCCTAAACCCTTAAAGCTAATCTTAAACCTTAACCCTAAAACCTAACCCTAACTCTAAACTCAAAATCCAAAACCTAAAACCCTAAACCCTAAATCAGTGGCTGAAAAGCCATGAAATGAAAAAAGGGAGTGGCTGGAAAAGCAAGTGCTCACCAGAGACCCGTTGTTACTCCATATTCGTGAGTATTGGCTTAGAAATTTGGAAAACTGAAAGTGGGGTCGGAACCCCCATGAAAAATGGAAAATAATTGCATTGAGTTTGATGTGAAAATTGGTCGAAAAAATTTCGCCGTTGCTAGAGGGGATGACGGAATCCCATTGAAGAAGATAGTGAATAGTAGTGACAAAACTTCGTCGTTTGGGTCTGAATTGGTTCAAAGTTACGTCGTTTTAATTAGGTAATGTTTTAAATTGAAAACCTAACTTAACCTGTTTGGTTATGGGATTAGGAGAGTCTAGTTGATAAACCCTAATTCGAATAAGATATCCTATTCTAGTTTGGGGGGATTGTCCGTTGTTTGAACTGTAGTTAAATAGAGAAAAAATAGAGAGGGGGCTGCTGTCCCCAGGAGTTGAACTTGAGACGCGTACAAGGGTGGGGACTTAAGTCTCACGTTGAAGCCATTGTGCCATCATGGCA
Organism: Nyssa sinensis; assembly: GCA_008638375.1. NCBI lineage: Eukaryota > Viridiplantae > Streptophyta > Magnoliopsida > Cornales > Nyssaceae > Nyssa > Nyssa sinensis. Next base: position 60,378,124 of record CM018043.1, on the reverse strand, counting down.
CATGCGTTCATATATGCCTAAAATAATATATAATATTATTTTAAATGATTAAGTTAATTAAATTAATTTAATTAAGGGAAATAATTTCGATGCTCAAATTAGTCAAATGAATAGTCAATTTTTATTATTTTGGACCTTCCAAACTCAACGGTGGAGTCCAAATTGTGAAAATAGGTTCTGAGAAATAAAGACACGTAAAAGTGTAAAATAATAATTTTGCCCTTTTCAGTACAAAAGTCTGAATTGAAGTCCGTAAAAGCCTAAGCCGACTTTCTTCGACGTTCCAGACTCAATAGTAGAGTCCATTTTAACAAAAGAGAAAGTTATAACAATAATGTATAAAATTTGATGCATAACATAGACTATGTATAAAGTAGACTAAGATGTATTTTCTGAATATTAGGGATTTTAAAAGGGAAGGATAAGGAAATCTGACTTTCTCAGTTATACAGTAAGGGTAAGTAAAATTCGATCTCAGTAAGGGGCAAAATGATAGCCATGTTATGCATATGTTTCTTGTTACTGCTAAGTTATATTCCAGTATACCTTAAACCCTAAACCCTGAACCCTAAATTCCTAAACCCTAAACCCTAACCCTACCCAAACCCTAAACCTAAAACCTAACCCTAAACCCTAAAACCTAACCCAAACCCTAAACCCTAACCCTACCTAAACCCTAAAACCTAACCCTCACCCTAAACCCTAAAACCTAACCCTAACCCTAACCCTAACCCTAACTCTAAACCCAAAATCCTAAACCTTAAACCCAAAACCCGAAATGCCAAACCCTGAACCCCTAAACCCTAAATCAGTGGCTGAAAAGCCGCGAAATGAAAAAAAAAATGGAGTGGCTAGAAAAGCGAGTGCTTACCGAAGACCCGTCCATATTCGTGAGTATTGGCTTAGAAATTTGGAAAACTGAAAGTGGGGTTGGAATCCCTATGAAAAATGAAAAATAACTACATTGAGTTTGATGTGAAAATTGGTTAAAAAAATTTCGCCGTTGCAGGAGGGGATGATGGAATCCCACCGGAGAAGATAGTGAATAATAGTGACAAAACTACGTCGTTTGGGTCTAAATTAGTTCAAAGTTACGTCGTTTTAATTAGGTTATGTTTTAAATTAAAAACCTGATTTAACCTTTTGGTTATGGGATTAGGGGAGTCTAGTTGATAAACCCTAATTCGAATAAGATATCCTATTCTAGTTTGAGGGGATTGTCCATTGTTTGGACTGTAGTTAATTAGAGAAAAAATGGGGAGAGGGTTGTTGTCCTTAGGAATCGAACTTGAGATGCGTACAAGGGTGGGGACTTAAGTCCCACGTTGAAGCCACTGTGCCATCATGGCACATGTGTTCATATCCGCCTAAAATAATATATAATATTATTTTAAATGATTAAGTTAATTAAATTAATTTAATTAAGGGAAATAATTTCGATGCTCAAATTAGTCAAATGAATAGTCAATTTTTATTATTTTGGACCTTCCAAACTCAACGGTGGAGTCCAAATTGTGAAAATAGGTCCCGAGAAATAAAGACACGTAAAAGTATAAAATGACCATTTTACCCTTTTCAGTATAAAAGTCCGAATTGAAGTCCGTAAAAGCCTAAACCGACTTGCTTCGACGTCCCGGACTCAATAGTAGAGTCCATTTTAGCAAAAGAGAAACTTATAAAAATGATGTATAAAATTTGATAAATAGCATAGACTATGTATAAAGTATATTGAGATGTATTTCTTGACTACTAGGGACTTTAAAGGTGAAAGATAAGGAAATCTTACTTTCTCAGTTATATAGTAAGGGTAAGTAAATTTCGATTTCTATAAGTGGCAAAATTCTAGCCATGTCATGCATATGTTTCTTGTTATTGCCAAGTTATATTCCAGTATACCTTAAGATATTATTGATTTTCATTGATGCTTTCATCTACAGACAAGGGCTCTGGAGTGGGTATAATACTTCAGTCCCCTGATGGGATCATAACCGAAAAAGCTGTTAGTTTGGAATTCAGAGCCTCTAACAAAAAATTTGACTACAAAACACTTATCATTGGAATGAAATTAGCTCTAGAATGCGAGGCTCCGGACCTTAACATATTTTTCAACTCTCAGCTTATAGTCAGTTAAGTTTTGGGATAATATTCTACCAAGGATAACAGGATGACCAGATACTCGGAGCTGGTGGAATCACTAAAGAGGTCTTTCTGCAAATCTATTATTCAAAAGATTGAAAGAATCTAGAACTCCAGGCGGACGCCTTAGCAAATATGGTCTCCCATCTCAAGCCAGAAAGGGATTCAATGGTAAAAATCTCCTACCACTCAAAACCTAGTAATGAAGTAGTACAATCTCTTCAAAATTCAGAACAATCTCAGAATTAGATGACTCCTATCATTACCTACAGGAAGGGTCGCTTCTAGAAGACAAGAATCATGCCAGAAGAATTTAGATTAGGGTAGCTCGGTATTTAATTCTTAAAGGAAAACTTTACCGAAAGTCTCACACAGCCCTTCTTACGGTACGTAACTCAAGAAGAGGCCCACTATGTCCTAATCGAAATACATGAGGGAATCTATGGCAACCATAATGGCGGTTGGACCATAGCTCATCGAGCACTAACTGAGGGTTATTAGTGGCCTAATATAATAAAGCAGACTAAGAAATATGTTTGGAAGTGTGATAAATATCAACGTTTCGCTTCTTACGAACATCAACCTCATCACGAACTCGTCTCTATTGTGAGTCCTTAGCCTTTTGCCCACTGGGGAATGAACATTGTAGGGCAATTTCCAAAAACCTCTAATGAGTGTACGAAAGTGCATTCTAAATACTCTATTATTAGACTAAATTGTTAAAATATGAATAAAAATGTTGGGTTATAATTGATATTATTTAATTTAATTTCTATTTATAATGAGATATGTTTGAACATTATTTTATAATATTTTAAATCTCAAATGAATGCATTTGAAAAGTCTCTATAAATTTTACTTTTGAACAGTTGCAAAAACTCATTATTTGTTTGAACCACAAGTGGTGAAATTAATCCATTGTTTGTTGGGTTGTAGGGCGAAAGAAAAAGCAAAAAAAAAGAAGTCAAAAATTGCAGCTCAACTTGAGGTGGCAGTTAAAGAAAAAAACAAAACAAATGCAAGCAGAACCTTTTGCGTAAGGGCTTGTGGCATGAAGCACGACTGCATGGAAAAGAAGCAGGAAAAGCAAAAGTGGGGCCCACGCTAAAGCAAAGCAAAATAAATAAAAAGAAAACATGAAAAAAGGAAGGGAAAGTAGGCTTGTGCGGCACGGCTTGGCTTGGTGCGGTTCAAGCGCTAAATGAAATGAGGTGCGACAGGAACCAAGATCAAGGGTGCAGTGGGGCCCGAAGAGCTGAATCAAGGAAAAGAAAAAAAGAAAGAAGAGTGTGGTGCACTCAGGCGTTGGGCGGCTGAATTAGAAAGAGTGGGGCCCAAGCGTGTGGTGCGGCACGCTGGCCCTAGCGTTAGGGCCGAACTGAACGTGGAGCGGCTGGGGTTTTAAAAGGGTTTTTGAAAAGAAAACGGAAGGGGCGTGCGGCACAAAGAGCGTCGGCTAACGCAGGAAAAGAGAAGAAACAACAGAAAAATGACGGCACAGTACTGTTCCTTGAGATTTATGTTGTCCGTCGTGTTTATGGGTAATTAAATTTTCAAGTAGGGTTAGAGATGAACTTGCACACTAGATGGTACATTTAATTTATTTTTGATTCATGTGATGGATTTTTATTTATTAAAACTCTTTGTTTTATCATTCTCAATTTATTGTTGCCGAATAATTAAAGAGTTTATTCTGTTTATAGATTCAGTCATGCTTTTTCTATTGAATGGATTGGTTTTTTGATTATTTTTGGATGAATTGATTATTTATATTGATTTAATTCTTTGCTACAATATTGCTCTCTGGGTATATTGTCGTTCTTGGGTTTTCTTAATGTGGATAACAATTTGTGAGATTTAAAAGTGATGAACGATTTTTTAAAGGGTTACATTTGGTTTAAGTTTGGTTCATAATTTTATACCTTCCGATTAGGATTTTTGGAATTAAATTCTCATCTGAGTTATCAGTGAATTAAAAATAATTAAAATACCGGATATATGCAAGGGATTTTCGACGCTCTACTGTTCGTTAATTTGAGTTTTTTCTTTCCGTTAATCACTTTGTTTAAATTTTAAGTTGCATTTTAAATCACTTTTTATATTTTTATTTTTTCGTTAATCATTTAATATTTTCTTTAGCTTCTTTATTCTGTCTGTTATTCTTTTAATTTTGTCTCCTTGTGGAATCGACACCCCAAAGCTACACTACAATTACCGCGTTATTCTTTGGGCGTAATCAAATTTTGGCGCCGTTGCTGGGGAGACAGTAGAAGAATCAGTAGATAGTTTTTCTTTTCAGCAGTTTGTAAAGGCGGTAACTTTGTTCCCTTCTCTTTACTTGCTGCATTATTATTTTATTTTATTTTATTTGTTTTTATTGTCATCTTGCATGCATAATAGGTATAGGGACGCATTAGGTCGATTTGCTTATAGGCTTGTGTTAGAGTCAGATTTAGAGTCTAATTTTGTTAATTTTTCTAATTTTTTGTTTGATAATTCTTCAAATTGTGAAAATATGAGTGAACACGAGGATCAACCTACTAGGACCCTTCAGGATTACCTCCACCCTACACGCACATCCACACCATCATGCATCATGTTTCCACATAATACTCGTCAAATTGATATTAAAACGGGGGTGATATAGTTACTCCCTACATTTCATGGTTTGGAAAATGAAAATCCATATGTGCACATTAGGGAGTTTGAAGAGGTAATTGCGACTTTCCATAGTCAAAATGCAACAAATGACATTGCGAGACTTAAGTTCTTTTCTTTCTCTTTGAAGGATCGAGCTAAGAGTTGGCTATACTCACTGAGACCATGGTCGATTGGATCGTGGAATGAGATGACTCAGGTTTTCTTTACTAAATACTTTCCCCAACATAAGACCAATGCTTTAAAAAGACAGATCTTCACCTTTACACAAAAGGACAGTGAGACTTTGTATCAGTCTTGGGAGAGATTTAAAGAGTTATTGAGTATGTGCCTTCGCCATGGGTATGAGAGTTGATGTCTAGTGAGCTACTTCTATGAGGGACTTACACCTAAAGAGCACCAATTTGTAGAGATGATGTTTAATGGTGAGTTTTTACAAAAAGATCCTGATGAAGCAATAAAGTACCTTAATGAGCTTGCTAAAAAAGCTCACACTTGGACAGGACCCAGTGCTCTTGAGAGCACAAATAGGTCACCACCTACAGGAAACAAAATGGTGGTAGAATTTACCATCTTAGGGAGGAGGACAATTTAAAAGCTAAGGTGGAGATACTCACTAGGGAGTTAGAGATGTTAAAGGCAAGGGATTTAAAGCCAACACACTTGGCTAATAATGCAGAGTCTTTTAGATCATGTTCGATGTGTGGCGGGGTAGATCATCTCGCCCAAGAGTGTCCCACATTTGCTGAGATGAGAGGGATGTATGATGAACAATGTAATACCTTAGGTATATACAAGAAACCTTTCACACCCTTCTCTAAGACCTACAATCCGGGATGGCGCAATCACCCCAATTTTAGCTAGAACTCTTAAAACTAGCCACCTGCATAGCCCCCTAGACCATATCATGCACCATATCATGCATCTTCATCTTCTAGAAATTCTTTAGAAGACACTTTGTATGTTTTTATTGAAGCACAGAATAAAACTAACCAAAAGTTTGAATCTTTGATTATGCAGGTTGTGGAAGAAAACAAGGAGATAAAAAGCCAAGTGTCCAAATTGATGAGCTCTTTGAGTGTGAATGAGCGAGGTAGATTCCCTTCCCAAGCTTAGTCCACACCCCATGGTCAACACATGGCGCAAGAAAATTTGAAGGATGCAAACGCCATTATGACTCGAAATGGTAAGTCCTTACACATCCCGACAATGGACAAATCAAAGGATGTGGAAAAGGATAAAGATAGTAGCAACGCCGAGCTGCTTAAGGAACCAGAGGTGACAAAGAGCCCTATTAAGGTACCATTCCCACAAGCTTTAAATTCAACCAAGCGAACTTTGGATCCTTACAATGAAATCCTAGAGAATCTCGGGCAGGTAAAAATCAATCTTCCTCTTTTACATGTGATTAAACAAATTCCTACTTATGCGAAAGTTCTTAAAGATTTGTGTACAGTTAAGAGGAAGCACCATGTGAAGAAGACAGTGTTCTTGATAGAGCAAGTTAGTGCTCTAATTGAGCAGAGGATTCCTCCCAAGTACAAGGATCCTGGTTGTCCAACCATTGCATGCAACATTGGAAATCATGAGTTTGGATAAGTTTTGCTTGATTTAGGAGCTAGTGTGAATATAATGCCTTATTCTATTTATTTGCAGATGGGGTTGAGAGAAATTAAACCAACTTCTGTGGTATTGCAATTGGCTGACCATTGAGTCAGAGCGCTGCGGGGTGTGGTAGATGATGTTCTGATTCAAATTGATAAATTTTATTATCCTGTTGATTTCCTAATCCTTGACACCAGCTCTGTTGTTGATTCTACTTCAAAAATTCCTTTGATTTTAGGTAGGCCCTTTCTTTCCACTACTAATGCTCTTATTAATTACAAGAATGGGCTCATGAAGCTCTCTTTTGGAAATAAGACTCTCGAGGTGAATATCTTCCATATTGCAAAACAGCAAAAGAGGAGGCCGAAAACTGCCAGACGTATATGATTGATTCACTAATGGATAGGGGAGTTCCTACAACTCATGATTTTGATCCCCTTGAGCATTTTCTTGTTAATTCTGAGTTTGACTAGATTACTGATCCATCTGATGTGGTTAATATTTGTGCTATTTTTGACAGAACTCAAGATTATGGGGCACGAGCATGGCAACCGAAGTTTGAGGAGTTGCCTAAAAAAAGTGAAGAGCAGATTCTTTCAAGCGTGGAAGCAGCAAAAGTTGAATTGAATCCTTTGCCCAATGGTTTAAAGCATGTCTTTTTTGGTCCAGGTGATACTTTTCCTGTTATTATATTATCTAAATTGTCTGAGTCTCAAGGTGAGAGATTAATTCAGACCTTAAGTAAGCATAAGTCAGCCATAGGTTGGAGCATTGCTGATATAAAAGGTGTTAATCTCCTAGTATGTTCTCACAAAATCAATTTGGAGGAAGGAACTAGCCATCGTAGAAACTCCCAGTGTAGGCTTAATCCCACTATGAAAGAAGTGGTGAAAAATGACTTCGGAGAGAAGCATTTCAATTTTGACATGAGAGAAGCAGGTAAGCTAAGAAAATTGCAATTGACTGAGTTAGAGGAATTAAGAAATGATGCTTATGAGAACTCTAGAATCTATAAGGCTAAAATGAAATATTTCATGACAAAAATATTTTGAGAAAAACGTTTATGCCTAATGATCGAGTATTCTTATATGATTCTAGACTCTATAAGCACATAGGAAAACTCAGGTCTAGGTGGACATGCCTCTTTATAGTGAATAATGTTTTTGAAAATTGGGTAGTAGAAATAAAGTTTCCCAAGGATGGTCGAGTTTTTTTAAAGTGAATGGTCAGCGCCTTAAAGTTTTAATTGATAAACAAGTTTCGGAAGTGGAAGACATTCCACTTATGGACCCGGTCTATCAACCTCGATCACGCCATGCAGGTATGTTATTATTATTATTATTATTATTATTATTATTATTATTATTATTATTATTATTATTATTATTATTATTTTCTCTCTTTATTTTATTTGTTTTATTTTGTTTTTGTTCTTTTTCTTTTTGTTTGCTGCTGTTTTCTTTGTTTTTATTTGCAGGTTAATTTCATTTTGTCAGTTCAGGTTGCCATCTTTTGCGCTTAGCAAGCTGCCCACGTCCCACATCAGGTGTATTCTACCCTTTTCAGTACCCTCTATTCAATTTTGATTGTTTAACATTGAGGACAATGTTTCATTTAAGTTTGGGGGGTGGTGGTGAAAATGCAAATTCAACATTTAAAACTCTGTGGCATATTTTCATGTAATTTTTTTTTAAAAAAAAAAAATTGCATCACACGTACATCTTTTTCACATGAGTACTCATTCTCATTCATAGCCATCTTCGTGAATTCACCAAATCCACCATAATCATTCTACTAAGGCATTCACAGAACTTTTAATGCACTTATCCAAACTTTGTGGTAAGATGGTGGCTTGACACATATAGCTAGATAACTCTTTTGCTTAAGTATTCATTTGAGTTTTGGAGAGAATTGAGAGCCTTCAAATGCAGAAATTTGTGATAAGCGTTCATTGATATGTTGAATTGGGCACTTCTTTTGAGAATATCATTACATGGTTGGTGGTATGACGACGGATATACTTGAGATATGATGAAGGTCAACTTAAGATTAATGTTTGAGCCTCTCAAGCTAGCCCTTCTCATCATAAACCCTTAGTAGCCAACTTTGAGCCGACAAACACATATAATTTTTTTCATGTGCCCACATCATCCATACCGTTCTACATTGGAGTATAGCCTATACCTTGATTTTCTTAACCTTTTTGCTTCCAAGTGTGTACTAGGTGTGGAATTTGCATTTCCTTTCTTTTGTGTTGAATTGGAAAAAGCAAAAAAAGAAAAAGGGAAGAGTACAAGTGCGGAGTGTTCAATTGAGTGAACATTAAAGTCAATGTGCAAAAAAAAAAAAGAGAGAGAGAGAGAGAAGAGAAAGAAGAAGAAGAAGTATTGTTATTTAGTGATCTGAAGAATTGAAGAGTACATCAAGTGAGAAGTTTAGTTCGTTATGATTCTTAATGAAATTCTCTTAGTATGTACTTGGAAGTGTTTGAATCCTTTTTATCCTTTTTCTTCATATAGTCCTAACCCGAGCCACGTTACAACCCTTTTTTATGTTGATCATTCTGATCCTAGGTAAGCCTGTAGAAAGAGTGGTGGAAGTCTCATTTGTTAGTGCGCCTATCATAAGATCAATGTTTGCTTGTTACTTGTACATAATTGCCTAATTCTTCATTGAGCGTGTACACCCCTTGTCAACTCCATAGAGAAAACCCCCTACATGAAACACTTTTATATTCATGAGATATGGAGTTGAACCTTTTGCTTGAGATGTTCTTGATGTTGCATGTGTCATGATTTGTGGTTAGATGGATATGGTTTGGATCACACACACTCTGTGAATTGCTATAAGTGGATTGATTGTTATAGGGTTATTGAATTCCTAAAATTGCTTTCATATGTGAATTTGAAAAGTGTGATTAAATGTCTTTTGTGTGTGTGGTCTTTGTAATATCCCAACCCGGGATACCGGGTCACATGGCACGAGTTACGAGGTTAAGAAAAGTTGTGTAAGATTTTTACACTTAAGAGAAAAATTAATTAATTAAATTAATTTCAAATAAACACAAATATACACACATTTATGGTGTATTGTGTGTGTATGTTATCAAGTATATATATGTATGTATGCATGTATGTATATGGAAGCATGTAAGTATGCATGTATGTATATGATTAAATTAAAAATATATAAGTGAAAATATCTAAAAGTATGTGTGAACAGTGCAGTGTGTGTCGGCAGTGTGTGTGTGTGTGTTTCCATGTGCATGTGTGTGTGTGAGGTGTTATATATATATATATATATATATATAATATGGAAAATATCAAGCATGGATTGAAGGAAAAGCTGAGAAATTATAAAGTTAAATTGATTAGGTGTAAGAGAAATTATAAGAAGTCAAGAATAGGGGCTGGGACGTGAAGAGAGAGAGAAAGAGAGAGAGAGAGAGAGAGAGAGGGAGAAAGAGAGAAGGGTCGGTTGCCTTCTTTAAAAAGCCAAGCATGCATTTCATGCTTACACCCTAAGGAAGCAGAGAAGGAGAATAGAGGAAGAACCAGAGAGGAAAAAGGGGAAGGAACAGCAACCTAAAAGGTAAGAATTTTGGAAAGTTTCCATGTTTCTCTCTCTAGAATTATGATGTATTAGGAACTGTTTTTCAATTATATACACACATATGATGATAGATATATGTTTATAAGCATGTCAAGCATGATTTTAGGCTTCAAAAACACTGAAAAATGACCAACCCAGGAACGACTGCTATGGATGACCTTCAAAAGAACAGGTCTGAAATGGGTGAAATTAAATGGGTTCTAACCTACCAAGACCCCAAGATGAACTCATGAGGGTTATAAAAACCTATGTACGCGATCAAAAATTCCAACAAAAGCCCCTCAAATAATCAGTTGCAGGATTCGGGTTTGGGGACCAACTTTCCAAAATTGCCCCAAAACGAGTAGATCAAAATGAAAACTAAAACTACATGAAAAATAGACCATGACAGAAGAAACCTTAATGATTTTGGCTAAAAAATGAGCACTTACGAGCAGTTTACAGGTTGGGATTATCAAACCCAAAACCGAGCACACAAACCAGTTTAATCCTCCAAACGAATGCCAAACTAGTTGTTTCTGTTCTAGGAACAATTTATGATGAAAACAGTGAAGATTTGGTGAACAAAAAGACACAAAATAGGAAGAAAAGGAAAACTGTAACTAGGGTTTTCAGTCGGTCTCGTGGGGAAGAAGAAGACGGGTCGACTCGGCTTTTAAAATGAGGCTGAGTCAACTCGGACAGGTGGCAGCCTCTAGGCTTGCCACCAAATTAATCGAACGACGGCGTTTTGCATTTAGTTTAATTTAAATGGACGCTAGGGCTGACATCATCATGACGTCAGCCACATGTAAATAAACCGGATAGACCGGTTGGTTTGCAACTGAACCGGACCGCTTCACTTAAGACCCAATTGAACCCTTTGGTTTTCAAGTTTATTTAGAAATAAATAAACTATGACTTCCTATATTTATGGATTGGCCCCAACTGTTTTAAGAAATTCTACTGTGGCCCAAATTTTGAGAATTTTGTTCAATTACACCCCTAGAAAAATATTTAAATAATTAAATAATTATTTAATTATTTTATAATTAAGGTAAAATTTATATTTTGCCCTTGGGTCATAACTAAGGCAAATGAAGTCCAAATTAAGCATATGAATAGTGTATTTTTACTATTTTGGGCATTTGAGACTAATGGCGGGGTTCGTTTTACGAGACAAGGCCCGAAAAATAAAAACACGAAGGGATAAATGACCAAAATACCCCTTGACCAAAATTTAACAAGTTGTTTGTGTATTCTTACTGTCTCGGACCTTCTGAGTCCAATGGTGAGGTCCACGACACAAGATGGGGTCTCAAAAAATAAAGACACGTAAAGGGGTAAAATGACCAAAATACCCCTGGTACCCCTAAGGCCAAAATAAAATCAGAGAAGACCTAAATTGACTTTCTTCGACACTCCGGACTCAATGGTAGAGTCTATTCGACCAAAAGAAATGTCTAAAATAAAAAGACATAAAATTTGATGAATAGCATCTGTTAGATGACTATGAACTGAAATATTGCCAAAGAACTAAACTGAGGCAAGTACGAGAAATGAAATACGAAAAGACACGACACGTAAACATGTCAAATAAATAACTTTAAATTAAAGTTAATGGAACTCCCAGAAGAGTATAAATTGAAATAAATTCAATTCCTAACACATTAAATTGTGTCATAGGTTAAGAATACGAGTTACGCTAAGTACATATGAATTTATGAAATCATTGTAGGATCTAATACGATTTAAGCATAAGTTAAGGAATATTGAGATGATATTACAATGAATGTGAAGTTGATGAGATATTTATGAATTGTTCTTAGGAACTACAAGGAAAGTGGGAAAGCGCATTTTAGCACTAACCCTAAAGAACCAAGGTGAGTAACCCTGTGTTTGAAGTGGAGATTTAACTCCATGGATTTAAAAAGGTTTTAAATGCAAAGATATGAAATGTTTGAAATTTCAAATTCAGTGTTTACATGATTCAGTTTTTAATTGTTCTATTTTTATAACCCCATTGTGACATGCTCAGTGATTAGTTTCTGCAACAGTTTTCCTTCAAATACTTTTCAGCATGTCTAGTTAAAATGCAATTATTGTTAAATATTCTGAATTTTGCTTATTTCAAGTATACGAATGCTTATCACGAAGTTATGAATGTTATGTTTTAAAGTACTCACAAGAAATATCTATTTGATATACTCATATGTTAAATGTACTCTTAATGCAAGATGAATGGTGCATAAGCACTTAGACAGGATTCTGAGTTTTCAGTTGCCCTGTAAAATAGGCAGGATTTTGGGTTTTACGGAACTCAATTGTCCTGTAAAATGCCCGGTAGCAGGATCTAATCCCCCAGGGAAATGAGATATCTCCATTTATAATTAATATGGGAGTCCGGTTCGAAACAGATTCCACTAACGGAAGTTATAAGATGACAAATGATTTGAAAATGGAAGCAGGTTTTTACTCTCATTTTCAATATGCATATGTTTGAGTTTTATATACTCTATTTGAGAAATACATGATATGTTATATGTTTTAAAGTTCATATATATAAGTTTAGCTTGAATACTTTAAATGTTTCAAAGCTACATGTTTTAAGGAATGCATATATTCTGTATTCAAGTATACGAACAATTGGCGGTGACTATTTTACAAACTCTTATGTACTAAACCACTGCTAATTGAAAACCCCATGACTAATACTGGAATTGCTCACAAGCTTAGATTAGCTTACCCGGACTTTGTTCAGACCCCCCTTTCAGGTGATGCAGCAGACAGGGTCTTAAGGACGACGACGATGAGTCTAGCTGTCTTTTTGGAAGGATATGTTAAGTAGTTTCTTTTGAAGAACCTATGAACACTAATAGTACGTTTTGTATTAATAGACAAAGTAAGAATATGTAATAAGCCCTCAGGGCAACTGAACATGTATTGTATTAATGTTATAAGTCTTTAAGTTTTCGTTATACTCTGAATGTGTAACCATGTATGCTATGTATGGAGTAGCAGTATCGGACGGATGTGCATAATTTCAAAATGAGAAAAGAAAAAGAAAAAGTTTTTCACGTTTCCGCAAAAACGTATGTTGCACATCTATTCGATACCGCTGCCTATGTGAGCCTTGTCTCGAGACCTTCGGGTCTCGGGGCGGCGGTCGCGATCCGGTAATCCGCACAGGGTGGGTTTCGGGTCGTGACAGTCTTCTTTGGTCTCTTTTGCCATTTTTGCATGAAAATTGCTAGGGATTAGCAATGAGCAAGTTGGGGGGTGTGATGAGTGTGCGGAAGTGCACTCTAAATACTCTATTATTAGACTAAATTGTTAAAATATGAATAGAAATGTTGGTTTATAATTGATATTATTTAATTTAATTTCTATTTACAATGAGATATGTTTGAACATTATTTTATAATATTTTAAATCTCAAATGAATGGATTGAATAGTCTTTATGAATTTTATTTCTGAACGGTTGTAAAACCCATTATTTATTTCAACCACACGTGGTGAAATTAATCCATTGTTTGTTGGGTTGCAGGGTGAAAGAAAAAGAAAAAAAAAATGAGTCAAAAATTGCGGCTCAACTTGAGGTGGTAGTTAAAGAAAAAAATGAAACAAATGCAGGCAAAACCTTTTGTGTGAGGGCTTGTGGGGTGAAGCACGGCTGCATGGAGAAGAAGCAGGAAAAGAAAAAGTGGGGCCCGTGCTAAAGCAAAGCAAAATTAAAAAAAAAAAACATGAAAAAAAAAGAAAGGGAAAGCAGGCTTGTGCGCCGCGGCTTAGGTTAATGCAGTCCAAGCACTGAATGAAGTGAGGCGCGGCAGGAACCAAGATCAAGGGTGCAGTGGGGCCCAGAGCGCTGAATCAAGGAAAAGAAAAAAAAAGAAAGAAGAGTGTGGCATGTTGAGGCGTTCGGCGGCTGAATTAGAAAGAGTGGGGCTCAGGCATGTGGTGCAGCATGCTGGCCCTAGCATCAGGGCCGAACTGAGCGTGGAGCGGCTAGGGTTTTAAAAGGGTTTTTGAAAAGAAAATAGAAGGGGCGTGCGGTGCAAAGAGTATCGGCTGACACAAGAAAAGAGAAAAAACAGCAAAAAAATGGCGGCACAGTACCGTTCCTTGAGATTTATGTTGTCCGTCGTGTTTATGGATAACTAAATTTTCAAGTAGGGTTAGGGATGAACTTGCACACTAGATGGTACATTTAATTTATTTTTGATTCATGTGCTAGATTTTTATTTATTAAAACTCTTTGTTTTATCATTCTCAATTTATTGTTGCCGAATAATTAAAGAGTTTATTCCGTTTATAGATTCAGTCATACTTCTTCTATTGAATGGATTGGTTCTTTGATTATTTTTGGATGAATTGATTATTTATATTGATTTAATTCTTTGTTGCAATATTGCTCCCTGGGTATATTGTCGTCGTTGGGTTTTCTCAATGTGGATAACAATTTGTGGGATTTAAAAGTGATGAATGATTTTTTAAAGGGTTACATTTGGTTTAATTTTGGTTCATAATTTTATACCTTCCGATTGGGATTTTTGGAATTAAATTCTCAACTGAGTTATCAGTGAATTAAAAATAATTAAAATACCAGATTTGTGTAAGAGATTCCCAACGCTCTACTGTTCGTTAATTTGAGTATTTTCTTTCCGTTAATCACTTTGTTTAAATTTTAAGTTGCATTTTAAATCACTTTTTATATTTTTATTTTTTCGTTAATCATTTAATATTTTCTTTAGCTTCTTTATTCTGTCTGTTATTCTTTTAATTTTGTCTCCCTGTGGAATCGACACCCCAAAGCTACACTACAACTACCGCGTTATTCTTTGGGCGTAATCAGCCTCCTAGAATAGAAGATTCCTGCTAGTAGCCATTAACTATTTCTCTAAATGGGTAGAAGTTGAACCACTAACCCACATCATAGAGGTAGAAGTAAAGAACTTCACTTGGAAAAATATTGTGTGCAGGTTCAGTATACCCCAAGTCATTATTTCAGACAATGGGGCGTAGTTTAGTGGAAAGATAATCATTCCTGTTGAAATTGGCATGCCAACCCTTAAAACAGATTGCTTTAACCAAGACACCAATGGCCAACAACTTGCAAAAAATCTCGACCTTCTAGAAGAAATATGTGAACAAGCTTGGATCAGGGCTAAGGCCTTCCAACGAAAAATGACTAAATGTTTCAATCAAGGGTTAAAACCCATTAATTTCTAGCTCAGAGATCTCATCTTAAGAAGGGTGTTTCCAAACACTAAAGATCCCTCCCATGGGAAAGCTCTCCTCTAACTGGGAAGGATCTTACAAAGTAACCAAGATCATGAGACCTACGACTTATTGGTTGGAAGATTCAACTGGGAAGCATGTACCAAGACCTTGGAACATCGAACACTTACACAAGTATTATCAATAAAAAAGCTACTTTTGATTCACTTTAGAGTTTGTTATCAATGTATAGACCCCTAAAAACCTTGTGTCCATCATAAATGTTACAGTTCTGGTCCATTGTAACAATGCACAAACCCTTAAAAGCCTATGTCCATCACGAGTGTTACAGGATTAGTCCATTCAAATCAATGTACAGACCCTTAAAAACCTTGTGCCCATCACAAATGCTACAATTCTAGTCCATTTTACAAACCCCTAAGAAGTCTACTCTGCTGCTGGCTCGGCAGTCTCTGATGGGGCGACTTGAGGGAGTTCTGGATCCGCTTCCTCTTCTTTGTCATCAACATTCGATGTATCAATCTTAGCTTGAGAGACTTCGACATCATTTATTCCAGTCAAATCCAAGTCGGGATACTTCTTATGGAGCTTCGTCCTAAAAGTTCGGTATTCATATTCAATCAATTCACCCATAGATCCTAGACTTCAGCCTTTAGATCCACCTCAGTTTAAGGTCTAACAGCTTCAACAATGTCTTAAACCTTATGGATAGAAGCAGCTTGAAAGTCTGCAAACCTTCTTTTGAGGTCTTCCAGCTCAATAGCAAGGGCATCCTTCTCAGACTCTAGGATGGAGTAAGGGTTGGCGGCCTCCTTTAGTTTCTCCTTAGCAACTGCCATCGAAAATTGTGGTGTCCCCAACTAAAGTTTGGCCTTATCAAGCTCAAATTGGAGGGTGTCAATCTGCTTGGGATTTCTAACGCAGACCATAATGGCTGCTAAACCATGGACGACTTGAAAAGCACAAACAACACAAAACAAAGACAATCAGGTCAGAACTGAATATATGTAGAATACAGAAGCAAGAAAGTGAAAATAAGAAGAATGATGGAAAACGCACCTTTATATGAATAGCCATCAGGTCTTTGGCTATCTTTTGGGGCTTCAACCTTGTGAATCTACTTGGGCCAGTTGCCCAAGAGTCCTCATAGGCCTTCTTTACGGCTGTCACTCTAGAATCATCAGGCCTTGAAGAGGTGACAATAGATTTTTCCATCCCCTTCTTTTCTTTAGTACAGAGGGTACTGGGGGTAGAAGGGCCTCCCGAGGGGGGAAAATCCCTAAATCCTTCAAGACAGTTCTTTCGGGGGAGTTGGAGATTAGTCTCCTCCTCTTCTATGAAGGGGGAGGCTCGGTAGGGGACGAACTTTCCCTAATTTTCTTCTTCTTCCTCCCTAGCACCCACCCGGTGACCAAGGACTTCTTTAAGCTCACAGTACAATCCCGCACCAACCCAGCGTCCATCAAGTTTCTTGGGGTAAGGATGGTTTCGTGCGAACGGTCGTTGGTTTGAAGAAGTTTCTTATACTTCCTCTAGAGGTCAGAAGTAAAGATCGACCTTTTCCACATCAACTTTTCTGCACAGATATAATAAGTTAAAGTCAAAATATATAGAAATGAGAGACCGGGGGCAAATAAAAAAGGAGGGGCTCACCCTTTATACTAGTTCTGCATAAGAAGGTTGAAACTTGGCTCTCAAAATCCTCGAACTCCCAGCCTCCCTTGACATAAAAGTACCATTTCTTCCAAGTCTTATTGGAAGAGGGTATAAAAGAAAGGGGTCTGAATGCCTTATCAAATGACATGTAGAACATGCCTTCCGACCTCAAGTACTTCAGATCCATATTACCCTAATCAGAGGGAGATCTACCTCAACACCGTTCAAATGACCCAAAACTATGAAGCTTAACAATTGCCTTCGACTATTTATATTTAAGTTGGCTAGGCAAATCTTAAACTAGCTAAAAAATTCTTTAATGAAAGGGTGGAAGAGAAATCGAACCCCTACTCAAACATTCAAGGTAAGCACAGATCTCATCTTGCTGGATACTAGAAAGATGCTCCATATGTCCTGGTACCCTGCAGGACACATTTGTAAATAAGCCAAAAATAGCCCTCGGAGTATCTATCATGCTCTGAGTCGTGGCACTTTTTCCCTCCTCCCTTTTGTGGGATTTACCCGAGGTTTTCCCACCAATGTCCCTAGGCTCTATGAAAGCCTCGACTATTCTAACCTCGGAGCTCGGAATTGGACTGTCAATAGATTTGTTTTCTACATTTTTTGAACGGGCTTGATTGAACGTTAGAGGCAGACATGGTCTAAGTAGAAAATGGAGAAGACTAGAAGAAATGAAAAATGAGAAGATGAAAAAAATTAAGGCAATGTTTTTTAAATTGAACCTTACCGTAGCTTTGATTAGAGTTGATCTTCTTGGGGCGCCGGAGTTCACCTCACTCAAAGATCTCTCTTACAGTTTGAAGTATTGAAAAGTATAAAATTCTTTCTTGCATTTTAAAAGCTTTCAAAATGCTACAGTGTTGAAAAGGGGAGCGGTAATATGTGACAGTTGAGGTACTGATGGCCTCGTAAATCCAATCGACAGTTAACACAATAAATGTCGTATCAACGACTGTCTCCTCAGAATATGAAACGGCATATTTACGACTGCCACACGTGTAATGTCTCAAAAACCCTAACCTCAACTCTGAGCATGCCCTAGAAAAAGACTCGGGGGGAAGTAACTGATATACCATAAAATGATGAACACATTTAAAGCATGACATGTGTCTGTACAAAGCTCTTCAGGGTATAAATCAAGAAAGATTGTTTTATCCAGGCCAATCAGGCACGGAGAGTTCAGAGGTATATGGTTCAGAGCCTAACACCACCTTTCATATCTTACCGACCTCAGAATAAGGAAACAAAGTTTAATACAACAACTACTATCTTTAGGATATCTTCAAATCCCTATTTTTACGACTTTTAATCCTATTTAACTTAGGAGATCTACAACCTATAAATAAGGCCATAAGGTACACTTTCAATTTATGTTCAATTCTTTCCTTAAATTACTGCATTTATTTCTTTATTGACTTTATCATCGGAGCAGTTACCACCAGAGCCTTCCTAGTGACCCTCCGATCTCAAGTTTTTGACAAGTAGCTAAGGACAGGAAGCCTTCAGACCAGAAAAGAACAACATCAACTATGTTATACAAAATTATATAGATTTTATTCATTAAATTAAAACTAATCTTGAAAAATAATTGGACAAGTTTGATTATAAAGAGAATTAGGTATTTGCTAGTTTGAAGTAATGAGGGAGTGAAATTTCAGTATCTTAAAAGTTTTTTGAGCATAAAAAATGTGATTAAAAAATGCTGAATAAAACTAGTATTAACTGAGAAATCCAAGTAAAATTTAAATTTCTCTATTTTCTGATGATAGCGAAATTTCACTATCTTCAAAATAGTTAAATTTCACGGTCTTTCTTCCTTGATAGTGAAATTTCACTTTTGAAGGACAATTTTTTTTCAAGTTTTCATGTGCAATATGGATCTTATTTGATAGATCTCATTTTTTTAGAGCCCAAATATATAAATTTTATTAAAAGTTGATCTATATTGTGAATTATTGAATTTTAAATTTTGAAAAGTTTTTTGATTCATGGGTGCCATTCGCGAGATTTAGTTAGACTATTTTTGGGAAGGGGTATTTTAGTCACAAAATAATTAAAGGACTTGGGCGGGTTAATGTGTTTGGGAGTAGATCCAATGGTTTTTTTTTTCTAGACCTTTGATCGAATGACCCGTTTGTTCAAGCATATGTTACCGTGGGCCAAGGCCCTATCCGAAATGGTAAAATCCTCTCATTCCACAAATATGGCCCAAGTTCAAGGCTCAGCACATGCACATACACCTAAGCATAATTCCCCCTTCCTCCATTATTGTACTAAAGAAAGTATCTATTACTAGAAATAGGTAACAAAAAATATGCAAATTACACTTAACATGAACTTCCAGTAGCAAATTATAAGTTAGTTCAATAGTTTTGAATAATTACACTTAATTATAAGTTGAACTAGCAGTTCATTATGTGCAATTAGCACATAATGAACTTTTAGTAGTACATAGTATGGTAGCACATAGTAAACTACTAGTAGTACATAGTTACAGATAGTGAAACTTTCACAAAGTGCCACGTGGCATCTCAGCAAAGGAAATCCTTAACTGACAAAGACACCACCACAAATGTCCACAACACGATCATGGCTAGAGCTTGAAAACTCCATAAGGCATGACACTCACAAATTAACACGCGTATAGAACAAGCTCTAAGGATGGACTAAGTGTTGTTCCTACAAGCAAACAAATAGTGAGACCCTCATAAACTAGGACGATCCACTCCCTTACGCTAGTAGTTACCATCCAACTACCAAGCACAATGTGATACTATATTAAACATAACCTTTCCGAGAACTTCATGAAACACGAGTTCCACGAAGAACTCCACAAATTTCCTTTCATATCTTGGATGCCCAAGGGTTTGGGAACAAGCCTAAGGAGACTTCAAAAGTTTGGTGTGAATCAATAATACAACCATCATGTTATAGTCCACATTTAGGACACTTGAGGTCATATAGCTTGGTGGCTTAGGTAGGAGGATGCAACAAAGTACCCCATATTAAATGAGATGGTACATTGATCTTTCTAGAGACGTGGGATTATAGCTGATAGCCAAAAAATACAAAAGTATGAATCTGTCGTTATAGTAAAAAATAGTGGATACTTGGTTAACAAAACACGGTTCCTGCCTAAAGCTAAGACTTTGGCATGTGCCTCTTTGACTATAAAAATAAGGGAAGATTCCCTGTATGACACACAATTAATGAGAGCTAACTTTTAGTAAAGAAGTTATCATTAACATATGAGGAAATATATTCTAAAAACTCCTTATTGTGTTATCACATTCAATGTATAAGATTTAAGAAAGTTTCATCTCTATCCCCTCTTTCATATGAACCCCATCCTTCTAGTTTGTTCATACATTTTCCCCAAAACACTTCACTTCATGGTCATTGGTTTTATCAATTGTGTACTTACTACTCTCCAAAAGAACTCATGAACTTCTCGCACAAAGTTGTGAGACTCTCAAGCTTGGATCCTCCAAATCCATACCTTTATCCCTGGTAAACTCTACTATCCACAATAATGAACTTCTGATAGCACATCAACCTAATTATAATTTTTTTCCTAAAAAAATAGCTTGCCACCCTTTTTTTTTTTGGGGGGGGGGGGGAGGTTATGTAATATCCAAAATCATAATTAACACCAAAAGACAAACTCATTTTGGCTAACTAATGAGACCAAAAATGATGAGATGCCACTTGATGATGTAAGCCAACCTATATGATTGATTGAAAAAATTTACACATGCCTATAGGATTTATAAGGGCAATGAAGGGGTCATTAGAGGAGGCGATAAGAGGAAGATTAACAAACAAAATCCTCGCTATTTAGATCTCTTGGGGAAAAAAGGGAGTAAATGTTCTCACTGCTACTTATATCTTTAGAACACAAGCATGGCAGGCACCAAGTAAATCAACATTGAGAGTGACAAAAAGAGAGATAGAGAGAGAAATAGCCATCCGAAGGAAGAAAATGGGACAACCTACCATTATCAATTGAACGTATATACACTGTAACACATATTCACACTTGAACAAACATATTATGTACACATACTCAAATATATATACATGTTACATGCACACACACAGATGGGTCATGCATAGAACCTACATAAACTCAAAAATGGATCACTAATATGCATAAAACATTGCAAAAGGAACCAATTCGAATAGAAACTGCATAAGAATCAAAGAATACTCACCTATAGCCAAGACCCACTTTAAAATGGGTTTTGAAAAGAAAAAAAGAAGAAGAAGATTTAACCGATTTTGAATACTTGGGGCACCTAGCCCATACGGAAACAAACCCATAGGAACAAAAATAGGTTTAGATGGTTGAAAGAAGAACGAGATATTATCAATTATAGTCATGATTGTAAGCTCAATTTCTTAAGATTTTAGTGAGTTTTGATCATTAAAGATTGCCCTAAACTTTGTGTGTTAGTAACTAAAGGAAAATAGGATCAAAACATTATGTGAAACAACAATGGGAATCAAGATACCAGGACCTAGGGTTTGTAAGTGACAGTCAGTCGTGTTGAGGGGAGGAAGAAGAACAGTAATGCACCGAACAACATCATTTTAGAAGGTTGGGCTGGGCTCAAACCTAAACAACTGTGTGTCAACTAAATTGGGCCAAAACAAGCCCAATATGGTGGGGCTTAAAATAACTTAAAATTAGTTGTTTTGTTGCATATGTAGAAGTGACCAATTAAAGGACACGTCTATCCGTAGGGATTGGCATGTTTGGTCGCAAGACTTAGCTTTTAGAAATTTTAATCTGACCCTGTATAATTAAAATTTCACCCCTAAATTTTTCTATATTTATAAATCAATTCCGATCTTTTCAATAGTTACACATTTGCCTTAATTTTTTTTAGTATTTACAAAAATACACCTAAACTTTTGGGTAATTATAAAATTACCCCTATAATTTATGAAAATAAAAAAATGTCCCAATTTTTATAAAAAGTTTTCAAAAAAATACCCCTAGCTTTCAATATAAAAAGAAGATGTGATTTTCACAAACAAATGGACTATTTTGACTATTTTCGACATTCCGGACTCGAATAAGAAGGTCATTTTGGCAAAATAAATTTTTAAAATTAATAATAATAAGAAAATAAGAAATTAATTAATATGACTATTTATGAATACGTCCTAATGAATTTAATAAAATTCTAGAAAATCTATGATAATTCAAGAAAGGTCTATCTTAGGGTCTTTTGATGTTTTGGGTCCAAATTTGATATCTGTTTGGGAAAATTAGACCTTGTAAAATATGATATGTGTTTAAATTACGTAGAAAAGGGGCTCTGAACTTAAAAATAATTATAAAATTGAGTGCAAAATCTATAAAATCTCACTTTAAATCTTTTCAGCATTCTATAATTTATTTTAGGGCCCATTAAGACCACATAAAATTTTAAGGATATTATTAAGCTCAAATTATAGATAGGAAAATTAAGTGAGTTGGGATAAAGAGACAGACTATAATTAATTAATAATAAATATGGCTACTAAGCCAAAATAATCCCCAAAACAGTTGTGGCTAAGCTGCGGACTTGAACAAGTGTGAGCGTATAAGGATATTGGGAAATGGAAATTAAAGTTAAGGAATAAATTCTGGAAATATATACTGATTTCAGACCAAGGAACGGAAGGATTGAAATATTTTCAAAAGGACATGTGAGTAATCTCGTACTCTAAATTGGAGAAATTTTTTTTACACTTCACTTTTGACTATGTTTTTTGTGAGTAAATGTAACATCCCAAAACCCCAACTACATAGGAATAGTAGTAAAAGGAACAATTATACAATTAGTATAATTACACATGAATAAGACTGTTAATTGTCTATAGAATAGGAAATTATAAAAAAAAAAATAACGTTAAAGAGCAATGTTAATGTAATGACCCAGAAAATCATCAAATGACAATTTGGTAAATTGTCAATATAGTTTGAGGTCAGATAGGTAATTAATTGATGATGTGTCAAAAGAATTGTAAAATGAGTTGATAAGTCATCAATATGACACAGTGACACTAAATTAAATTTTTAGTAATTTATTCGAGACTGATATGAGTCACGGGACTACATAGTAAAATACAAGACGCAAATAAGTATGGGAACTCAAACAATTCAATTTGGAGAAACATATAGCATATTTGGAACCAGAGTGTCGAAGTTAACTAGGGAATCAATTTTAGTGCGATTTCGAGATAATTTATGTTTGGGCGCGTGTACGCGTGTATTTGGCCGACTAGCCACATGGCACATTGGGAAATGTGCAAAACTTTCACAAGAATCTTGGTCGATATTTCTAGACTTAGACACATGGCACCATTTGATTGGAATAGAAGGGATCCAATGTGGAGAGTGGTTTGTGTGTGGGTGAGGTGCACCATAAGGGGGCAAAGTTGACACATGATGGGACAACACCACTTTTCTCTCTCTTCCTTTTTCCACATTGCGCTCTCTTGGACCACACACTCCCTCCCTCTTTTTTGATTTTCTTTCTATCTTATCAAATGTGAAGTGGGTGAGATTGATGTGTATATGCATGAGGATATGTGTGTGTGGTGAGTGTGGTGGAGGGTTGTGGAGTAGCCATGGGTGAGGAGATATGGGAATGTGAGTGTGCGTGTTGTGTGTGTGCTTAAGAGAGGCAGACAATAAGTGCAAAATAATATGTGTTTGTATGCATTGCGAGTGTGTGTGTGTGTGTGTGTGTGCACAAGGCTGGGAGAAGAAATGAAGAAAAGGAATGAGGAAATGAGGGAAGGGAAGAAGAAGAAAGAGAGGAATGATTAGAATAGCGGCTGAACTGTGGCAGCTATTGAAGCTCTATCGAGCTTTCTCTCTCTAACCAAAATGGAGATGGGTACTTTCTAAGTATCATTAGGATTCTCTTTTGGGTTATGCACGATTATTGCGTATTTGTGGTAAGATCTGGACATGTGTGTGTGTTTCTGTGGATGTATATATATATATGTATGTATATATGTGTATATACGATTTTGAGAGAGAACTAGGGATGGGTCTTTCACTCTCTCTTCGGTTGATCCTTAAAGTTGGTAGGAAATGATAGATGATTAACCCATAAGTGATTTGGGAGGGATTTGAGTCAAAAAAGGGGATGAGACAATAGAAAACTTGTTAGAAAACTAGTTCGTTGAAAAGTCAGGGCCATGGAAGTTTTGGCGTGATTTGTTGGCTTAGAATTTGTCCTAAAACATGTAAAATGATGATATATAAGGATTAGGAAGATAAAGTATTAAAAATGGCGTAGAAAAATGCAGATAGAAAAACTAGGATTTTTAATTTTTCGACAAGTGTCGTTGGAAAAGGCCACTAGAGCTTCACTGGAGGCGGTTAGCGACCGGTGTCGATAGGTCAACGGTTGATCAGGTCAATCAACAGGTTGGGTGATAAGAATGCAAAATGTCATAATTTTTCTCCCTTAATGTTTAGTATTTTATACTTATTTGGTGCCTAAATGTACTCATTATTCTTATATTTTGATTTAGGATGCAAATGAAGGCGCTAAGTGCAAAATGAAGCTAATTGGGCGATTTTGGATAGTTTCGACA
Source organism: Nyssa sinensis (assembly GCA_008638375.1). Taxonomy (NCBI): domain Eukaryota; kingdom Viridiplantae; phylum Streptophyta; class Magnoliopsida; order Cornales; family Nyssaceae; genus Nyssa; species Nyssa sinensis. Next base: position 60,353,610 of record CM018043.1, on the reverse strand, counting down.
TCGCTTCGTAATCTGGTCATAACTCTTTCATCCAAGCTCCGATTGAAATGATTCAAGATGCTATGGAAAGCCAAGAAAAATTTATACAACTTTAATGTTTTGCACAATTCTGGCTTCATGGAGGTTGAAATTGGGCTTGAAGTCTCTGCACCTGCATTGTGAATGTTCTGGAGTGTTTTTAGCTAAGTGAAATTCTAATGCGTTGGTCCACCCGATTTATTTTTGGAAATTCTAAATTTGTTGCGCAAGAATTCCTGCTGAAACACTACTTTCCTAGTTATATTAGGATTTTATTTTATTTTTAATATTTTCCTTTTTAAAGTTAGACTTGGATATTGTTATTTTAGGATAGTATTTAGAATATCTGTAGGAGTTCTAGTAGGCTTCTAAGACTGATTTTTAAGGTAAAAAATGAGAGAATATCATATTTGACCTCTCTCTCTCTCTCTCTCTCTCTTCCCTCTTCTCTAATTTCTCCTTCTTGTTTTCATCATGGCCTTGCGTGGCTAAACTTTTATAATTGGTCAAAGGAAACGGAAGCCTCAGAATCAGTAAAACTGTGAAATCTAATTTGTTTTTATTGTTCAATTTATGCTTTGAGTATCAGATGTTCTTTTGTGTTTATTTTCATGATTGTCTCGTTTAATTACTAGGAGGCCTACTAGTTTATTATTCGTTGCAATCGACTGCTAGATTAGATATCAAATCCGTAATTATTTGATCCCTTTAATTTGTGAAGCAACTAAGAATTAATGATTTGCTATATCAAAAATTATTAGATCTTAGGAAGAACGTTCGACTAAATTAAATACAACTGCTTGTGCTTGTGTTGTTTAGCTTCATCGATCTTTCTAATTCTTAAGGCTGTTACTAGATTAAACCTTTAGCGCTTGCCTTGGGTTGTTTAGTAGTTAGGGTTAATTAGATCGCTTGTTTTCTAATTAACTACGACTAAGGAGAGATAGGAAAATAGTTCCAACAGTGAATATTCAAAGTGTGAATTAATATATACTTGAATCGATGATCAGTTGTAAAATTCCGATGATGGATGTTGACTTAGACCAAGGCTTGTTCTTTCGATTGAATTTGATATTTTAATTTGAATTGTTCCTCAGTTGTTTTTCTTAAAATTATTTTCGTTATACTCAAACCCCCTCATCCTTGTTCACATAGTATAAAACTAGGCTAGATACTTTCCGTGGGAGCGATCCTTACTCCACTACTACATGTATTTTTAGGAGTTTAGGTTTTATTTTTTGGTTGCCTGCGACAGCACACCAAATTTTGGCGCCGTTGTCAAAGAGTTTTTCTAGTTGATCTTTGTGCTTCTTGTGATCCTTATTTCGTTCTTGAAATTTTCGAAAAACAAAATCATGTTGATTTGTGTTTTAGTGTAGAATTTTTTTTTGCTTTTTTTGTATTTTTTTATTTTCATTACTCTAGATTTTTCCAAATTTATTTTTCATGGTTTATTAGAGTTTCCTTGATCGTTTATGATTATAACTTGATCTTCTAATCAAGGTGATTTGCAGTACGATCCAGAAATAGAGAAAACTTTGCGTAGGTTAAGGATGGAAGCTCGAAATTTTTTTGAAGAGAACGGTCTAGCTCTTGATTCCTTATTTGCTAGCGATTCTGATTTAGAAGAGGAGGAATTCATGGCTAGAAATCGAACTTTGAAAGAGCTTGTCGCCCCTGATTTGAATCAACAACCCTTATGCATAACGTTCCCTACTTTAGATGTTACTACTACTTTTGAATTAAAATCTGGACTAATACATCTCTTGCCCACTTTTCATGGCCTTGCAGGTGAAGATCCTCACAAGCATCTAAAGGAGTTTCATGTAGTATGCACGAGTATGAGACCCACGGGGGTGACTGAAGAGTAAATTAAATTAAGAGCCTTTCCATTTTCTTTGAAAGATTTGGCTAAGGATTGGCTCTATTACCTATCCTCTAGGAGTATTACCACATGGAACGAGATGAAGAGGTTATTTTTGGACAAATATTTCCTAGCTTCAAGGGCGACCAATATTCGAAAAGAAATTTGTGGTGTAAGGAAGCACAACGGAGAGTCCTTACACGAATACTGGGAACGTTTTAAGAAATTATGTGCAAGTTGCTCCCATCATCAAATTAGGGAGCAGTTACTTATCCTGTGTTTCAATAAGGGCCTTCTACCCACTGATAGGAGCATGATTGAAACTGCAAGTGGAGGAGCTTTGGTGGATAAAACTCCCGAGGCCGCGAGAAACTTGATTGCAAATATGGTGGCCAATTCTCAACAATTTTTCACTAGGCTTAACCCTCTATCTAAGCATGTTAATGAGGTAAATATTTCCTCTATTGAACAACAAATTGCAATTCTAACTTCTCTTGTTTGTCAAATGGCTGTAGGTAATATGCAAACGGTGAAGGCTTGTAGGATTTGTTCGGTAGTAGGCCATCCAACTGATATGTGCCCAACTCTTCAAGAGGAGCCCATTGACCAAGTGAATGCGGCGGATGGTTTTTCTGGACAACCACAAAGGAAGTATGATCCCTATTTGAGCATGTATAACCCGGGATGGAGGGATCACCCCAATCTTAGTTATGAAAATCCACAAGTAAATCAGCCCACGACTCGAAACCACCCAAGTTACCAATAATATAAGTAGCCATACCCCTCAAGACAACAACCGGGTCAAACTTCTAAGCATGTTAATGAGGTAAATATTTCCTCCATTGAACAATAAATTGCAAGTCTAACTTCTCTTGTTCGTCAAATGGCTGTAGGTAATATGTAAAGCCACTAATACTTTATAATTTCAATAGGAGACGAAACAATTTCAACAAGAGGCGAGGGCCAGTATTCAAAGTTTGGACAATCAGATAAGCTAGATGGCAACCACAATTAGTCAACTAGAGGCACAAAGTTCAAGAAAATTACCCTCTCAAACGGTAGTAAATCTAAGAGAAAATACAAGTGCAATCGTTTTGATAAGTGGTAAAGAGCTTGAGATTCCAGTAAAGGCAGCCCCTGCATCGTCGAAGTAAGAAAAGAAGAAAAAGGTCATTACAGACAGGAACGTTCCCAATGACGATGACGTACCGAAGTGTAAGTTTCCGCCTCTTTTTTATTATAAACCAGTACCTCTTTTTCCTCAAGCTTTAGTAGAATCTAGAAAATATGAGCAAAATAAAGATTTATAGGAGACTTTTTGTAGATACGAGGTAAATATTCTACTTTTAGATGCTATTAAACAAGTACTTTGTTATGCTAAATTTCTGAAAGAACTGTGTACAATTAAGAGGAAACAGAAACTTAAAGGATGTGAGAAGGTGAGAGTAGGGGAGAATGTTTATACAATTATTCAAAGAAAATTCCCTGCGAAGTGCAAAGATCCAGGTATGTTTACTGTAATATCCCGACCCGGGATACGTCACGTATACCGAGGTAGGTCGGTTAACACATGTAACTTGAACGGTAAGATATGTATATCATAGTATTTTCATGGAAATGAATGACTGGAATTGTGAATGATGGAAATGAATGATCAAGGCTGGGTAACACCCGAGCCCCACAGGGCATTGCATCGTAATGCGTGCATGCACGTATTTCCATGCATGCATACGTGAACATAGATACATAGCTCAATTAAAATAAGTGTATGTGTATACGATTAAAAATGGGATTGTGCCCCTACATATGCATGTATGTACATGTATAAAAACATGTATTTGGTGTGTATATATATATGTATATAATATAATTTATTATACATGTATTAGGTGTTTATGTATATATGTATATATGCATAAGAAATGAAAAGGAAATGAAAAGGGAAAAGGGAAACTGCCCTTGGGCAGTGTACAGGTGTAATGTATGTGAGTGTGTGTGTGTGTCGGTTAGGTGAGATGTATATGTGTTATGTAATATCCCGACCCGGGATACCGGGTCATATGGCACGCCTTACGAAGCAACGAAAACTATGTAGAAATTTTACATTAAAAAGGATTTATTTAACTAAATAATTAATTAATTTATTATATGTAAATAAAATTATTATTAAAATTGATTTTACATGAACACACATATACACACATTATGGTGTATTATGTGTGTATGCTATCAAGTGTATATAGGCATGTATAAGTGGACAAGTGGGTATATATATATATTATGTATATACATACCTAGATACATGTATAAAGTATAAAGTATAAAATATAACAAACTATTATATATATATATAAGTATGTATGCATGTATGTATATGATTTCATGTAAGTATGCATGTATGTATATGATTAAATAAAATATATATAAGTGAAAATATCTAAAATTAAGTGTGAAGAGGTGTGTGTGTGTCGGTTGTGTGTGTGAGTGTGTGTAGATAAGTTTGTGTGTGTATATATAATATACATATAACACCCAAAATATCAAGGGCCATTTAATGTAAATTGCCAAAGATGAAAAAGTAGAAATTATGGAGTGTAAGATGGGATGATAAGGTCAAGAATGAGGGCTGCAAACGTGTAGAGAGAGAGAGAGGAAGTGAAGAGAGAGAAGGGTCGGTTCCTTCTCTTTAAAAGAAAACCAATGCATGTCTTGCATGCTTGAACCCTCAAGGAAGCAGAGGAAGAGAAAGGAGGAAGAATCAGAAGTAAGGAAGGAGAAAAAAACAGCAACAAAGGTGAGAGTTTTGAAAAAACTATCAAATTCTCTCTCTAGAATTTCTCTACATACAAACTGATTTAAAGCTTCCATTTGATATATATGATGTCTAGAACATATTCTAAACATAACAAGCACGAAAATTTAGCTCAAAAACGCCCAAAAACATGAAACCCAGAAGAACCGCCATGGGAGGACCTTGCTTGAAGCAGGTCTGAACCCATGGCAACCAAACCATTCTTGGCTTATCAAGACTTCAAGAAGAAGTCATGAGGGTCATGAAAAACCCTAGCCGCGATCAAAAATCCCAACAAGAGCCTTCCAAAAATGGAGTTGCAGGTGCGGGTCCAAAGTCCCAACCTCTCAAACTGACGTTTAAACCCATTTTTCTAAATGGGAAATGAAACTCCATGAGAAAAGGAACACAAAGAATCAAACCCCAAGGGTTTTAGCACAGAAATGAGCATTTACGAGCAGCTTACAGGTTCGGATTATCAAGCCTTTAAACCGAACATACAAATTAGTTTTAAGCTCAAAATGAATGCCAATATACTCGTTTGTGTCTAGGGATTAAATTGGGACCAAAACAGTATTGAATAGCTGTGTATAAATGCACGAAATAGAAGAAAAAGGGAGACTGAAACTAGGGTTTCTCAGTCGGTGGAGTGGGGAAGATGAAGACGAGTCAACTCGTTTTTAAAATGGGGCTGAGTTGACTCGGACAGGTGGCAGCCTCTGGGCTTGCCACCGATTAATTAAAACGCCACCGTTTTGATTGTCGGTTAATTTAAATGAGATTTAGGGCTGACGTCATAATGACGTCAGCCACATGTAAGCAGACCGGCTAAACCGGTTGGTTTCCAACTGAACCGGACTGGTTCATTTAAAATTGGACCGAACCCTTTGGTTTATTTAATTAAGTAAAAATAAAATAAACCAATAGTTTCCTTAATTGCGGATTGACCCCAGAACTTCTGGACAATCCTACTGTTGCCCAATTTATGGAAGTTTTATGCATTTAGACCCCTGGAAAAATAATTAAATAATTAAATAATTAATTTAATTATTTAATAAATAAAGTAAAATGACTAATTTGCCCTTGGGTCATAAATAGAGTAAACGAAGTCCAAATTAAGCATACGAATAGTGTATTTTTACTATTTTGGACATTCTGAGATCAATGGTAGGGTTCGTTTTACGAGACGGAGCCCGAAAAATAAATACACGTAAGGGGTAAATGACCAAAATACCCCTGACCCAAAATTTACAAGTTATTAGTGTATTCTTACTATCTCGGACCTTCTGAGTCCAATGGTGAGGTCCGCGACACGAGACGGGGTCCCGAAAAATAAAAGACACGTAAAGGGGTAAAATGACCAAAATACCCCTGGTACCCCTAAAGCCAAAATGAAATCAGAGAAGGTCTAAATTAACTTTCTTTGACATCCCGGACTCAAAAATGGAGTCCAAATTACGAAACGAAGTACAGAAAAATATGACGCGTAAAACGGTAAATGACTATTTTGCCCTTTTACATATAACAGTCCGAATTAAATGTTACGAAAGCCTAAACCGACTTTCTTGGACACTCCGGACTCAATGGTAGAGTCTATTCGACCTAAAGAAATGTCTAAAATAAAAAGACATAAAATTTGATGAATAGCATCTGTTAGATGACTATGAATTGAAATGATGCCAAAGTACTATTACTAAGGCAAGTACAAGAAACGAAATACGAAGAGATACGGCACGTAAACACGTCAAATAAATAACTTTAAATTAAAGTTAATGGAACTCCCAGAAGAGTATAAATTGAAGTAGATTCAATTTCTAACACATTAAATTGTGTCATAGGTTAAGAATACGAGTTACGTTAAGTACATATGAATTTATGAAATCATTGTAGGATCAAATACGATTTAAGCATAAGTTAAGGAATATCATGATGATATTACAATGAATGTGAAGTTGATGAGATGTTTATGAATTGTTCTTAGGAACTACCAGGAAAGTGGGAAAGCGCGTTATTAGCACTAACCCTAAAGAATCAAGGTGAGTAACCCTGTGTTTGAATTGGAAATTTGACTCCATGATTTAAAAAGGGTTTTAAGTATAAGATATGAAGTATTTGAAGTTTCAAATCCAGTATTTTCATGATTCAGTTTTTAATTGTTCTATTTTAGAAATTCATTGTGACATGCTTAGTGATTGGTTTCTGCAACAGTTTTTCCTTCAAATACTTTTAGCATGTCTAGTTAAAATGAAATTATTGTTAAATATTCTGAATTTGCTTATTTCAAGTATACGAATGTTATTTACGAATTTATGAAAAGTATCTATGAGACAAGTCACATGAAAAATGTTTATAAGATAATGGTGCATAAGCACACAGGCAGTATTTTGGGTTTCTTCGGATCCCATTGACCTGTCAAAAACCCACATAGTCAGTATTTTGGGTTCTTATTGTAACTCATTGACCTGTCATGTGAAATGCCCGGTAGCAGGATCTAATCCCCCAGGCAAATGAGATATCTCCATAGATAAGTAATATGGGACTCCGGTTCGAAACGGATTCCACTAATGGAAGTGATAAGATGACAAATGATTTGAAAATGGAAGCAAGTTTTACTCTCATTTTCATTATGCATATGTTGAGTTTTATATACTCTATTTAAGAAATACATGATATGAAATATGTTTTAAAAGTTCATGAGTATAAGTATAGCTTGAATACTTTAAATGTTTCAAAGCTATTGTTTTACGAAATGTATATGGTTGAGTTACATACTCTATTTGACGAAGTATAGGTATAGCTTGAATACTTAAAATGTTTCAAAGCTATTGTTTTACGAAATGCAATATGTTTTGAGTTATATACTCTATTGACAAAGTATGAGTTTAGCTTGAATACTTTTAATGTTTCAAAGCTACATGATTTAAGGAATACATATATTCTGTATTCAAAGTATACGAACAATTGGCGGTGATTATTTTACAAACTCTTATGTACTAAACCACTGCTAATTGAAAACCCCATGACGAATGCTGGAATTGCTCACAAGCTTAGATTAGCTTACCCGGACTTTGTTCGGACCCCCCCTTTCAGGTAATTAGCAGCAGTCTTGACTTGAGGACGTTGATGATGATTCTGCTGATTTTGGGAAGATATGTTTAAGTAGTTTCTCTTCAGAAACCTATGAACTCTAGTAGTACATTTTGTATTAGTAGACAATGTAAGAATATGTATTAAGCCCTCAGGGCAACTAAACATGTATTGTATTAATGTTATAAGTCTTTAAGTTTTTAGTTATACTCTGAATGTGTAACCATGTATGCTATGTATGGAGCGGCAGTACCGAACGGATGTGCATAATTTAAAAATGATAAAAGAAAAGAAAAAGTTTTTCACGCTTCCGCAAAACGTATGTTGCACATCTATTCGATACCGCTGCATATGCGAGCCTTGTCTCGGGGCCCTCGGGTCTCGGGGCGGCGATCGCGATCCGGCAATCCGCTTAGGGTGGGTTTCGGGTCGTGACATGTTATATATATATAATGTGATATATGTATATATGAGTGTAACACAAGTCTCCCAAGCCAATTAATGCAAAGTTTGCATTTGGCAGAGAGAACACAGAACATAGGTCAAAGAAAGGGGCCATAGAAAGGGGAGTAACCGAGAGAGAGAAAGAGAAAAAAGGAGAGAGGCGGTGGAAACCTTTTCTCTATATATGAACCTACGGGTGTGGGTTTAAAGGCAAAATGGAGACCAAGATTGAGAGAACACTTTAGCAAAGAACTCAGGAGCAGAAATAGGAACGTTTGGAGGGTCACAGTAGGCTAAATCCGAACACCCAAGTAAGCAAATTTAATTCTGTTTTTGAGATTTTAAGCATGAATGTTTGAACTAAAGCTAGGGTCTAAACAAGCATGAAATATAGAATTTATTGCAAAAAGAATGAGGTTAAATGGCTAAGAAACCATAGAGAAAAGCCGAGTTGCAGGTTCGGGAGGATAATCGGGTCTCACTGATTTTATGTTTAAAACCTTGCTTTTAGTTTGTAGAAATGTTGCTATAAAGTGCAGAAACACTTTAGGATCGAAATGGGTTTAAAACCGAGAAGAAACAGTCACGAAAATGAAAAATATCACTTGGCCGGAGATTCGGCCGGAGATACTTGGACCCCTATTCGTGAAGATCAAGACGGTCTTGATCTAAACGGAGGGCGAATTTGGAATCCTTGAGGAAAGGGGAAGAGAACGACATTCAAAAAGGGGGGAAAATCCATCGGAAACCGGTGACCGTTGCCGGAGAAGGTCACTGTGCATTGCCGGAACCCTACCGGAGACGTGGGGAAGACGACCAGAAAATCGTGGGTCTATTCGGGTTAAGTCTAGACCGGATCCGGGTTCGAATCGGGTCGGTACCCGACCGGAAATAAAACGGAGCCAAAACTGTGTCGTTTGGGTTTTAAATTTAAATGAATTGGGCTTGTTTGGCTATGGGGATAGGAAATGGAAATTGGGTTTGGGCTTATTCCAACCACGGATAAGGGTAAGAACCAGGATATTGGAATCCGGTTCTCTGAATGGACTAAACCGTTTGGTTCAGTGAAGGGGCAGACCGGTTTAGGGTTTTTAGGTCTGAACCAACTGGTTCAGACTGCAGCTTTTGGAAATTGTGAACCGGCCCCAAATATTTTAAGAAATTTCACTGTTGCCCAAACATAAAAAATTAATTAAATATTAATTTTACAATAATGCCCTTATTTCAAAATTGGGTCAAACGAAGTCCAAACGATACAAATGAATAGTCAAAACCTATTATCTCGGACGTTCTGAGTCCAATGGTGGGGTACGTTTTACGAGATGGAACCTCGAAGGATAAAATACCGCAAAAGTGCAAAATGACTATTTTGCCCTTTTAGTACAAAAGTCCAAATGGAATTCCACGAAAGCCTAAACCGACTTTCTTCGGCATTCCAGACTCAATGGTAAAGTCTAAAATAGTATTTGAAATACTTATGATAGAAAGGCATAAAATTTGATGAATAGCATTTATTTTGAAACGTATTCACTGATATATAGGGAACTCAAAAGGCAAGGGTATACTCACGAATTTCTGAGATAGAATCACGATAGAGGTAAGTGGATCACTCTCTCTTACATGTGGTGTTTCCACAAGCCAAGTTTATTCTTTTACTGCCAAACTCGTACTCTTGAATGTATTGATATCCTTGTGTTCCACAATTCAATATTCTTTATCCTGTGGACATTTGATTGACTGGTATATCATTGTTATCATGTTTAACTGTGCTTTGAAAGCAACTCATGTTATTACTATCCACAATGAGATATTGTTCTATCTCGTGGACATTGCTTGACTGTTATATCATTGTTATCATGTTGAACCATGCCTTGAAAGGCCTACTGTTGTATCCCTATTGAATGAATGATGTTCCATTTATATTCTATGGAATTACTTATGATCATGACATGTTTATAAACACTGGGGTTGTGCTCAGTCACAACACCCATCTGATGCTATTTGATTGAATGGGACCTACGGGTCAAGTCCGTGAACGGACAAATGGCAATTTACTGGAATTGACTGGGGGGGTATGCCGGGCCCCAAAAAATCGAGGGTCTGCCGAGCCCTGAAATAGAATAACAGCATCTCTTATGATTGACAGAACTTGATTGTTGAATGGCACTATTCCTTATAATTCTTCAAAGTCTCGAAAGACTTGCATTGATTGATTTGATTGTGATCGGTTCATTGTGGCAGTACTTCATTGTTGTTATATTTTCATTTTACACTATACTTCTGATTGTGTATTGTGATTACCTTTCATTGGCCCTCGTGGCAACTGGTTCCATTGGCCCTCGTGGCATTTATGTTCATTGGCTATCACAGTATCTCCTTCCTTATGATTGGCTATCATTATCTCATTCATGGATTCACATTGATCATCGATACCAGTGTTGGAGATCTGTTTTACTTACTGAGCTTTGTAGCTCATTCCACCCCATTTACCCCCATTTCAGGTGATGACGCTGCGAGACCCCAGTAGGAGTCTGAGAGCGTAGGGGGACATTTTGAAGTATTGTATCAGTCTATGTTAGTTCTCCCATGTATTCACCACCCCCGGGTGCTGGTTACGTTTTAGTTCTCATTTTGAATTATGTAGAACTATGTCATGTATTTAATAGACTTCCGCTGTTTAATTTATTTAAAAAGACTTCCGCTAGATTATTGTAATTGATAAAGACTTCCGCTGTTTATTGTTTTAAATTTTTAGTACATTGCATATTAGTACTATGATACAGGAATGGAAAAAAGTAGGGACGGCCTTCGGGTCGGCCCCGTGACACGAGATCCGCATAGGGTGGGTTTCGGGTCGTGACATTTACTATCCATTGTACGATAGGTAACACTAGATTGGAGAGGGCCATGATAGATTTAGGAGCTTCTATCAATGTCATACCATATTCTATATATGATTATTTGAAACTTAGACCTTTGAATAAAACTGGTGTTGTGATTCAATTGGTTGATAGATTTAATGTCTATCCTAAGGGTGTAGTTGAGGATGTTCTTGTGCAAGTTAATGATTTGGTTTTCTCTACTGATTTCTATGTGCTTGATATGGAGAATGGTGATCAAACTGCTCCTATTTTGTTAGGAAGCCAATTCTTAAAAACATCCAAAACTAAGATAGATATTCATAGTGGCAAACTTACCATGGAATTTGATGGTGAAATTGTTAAGTTTAATATTTATGATGCCATGAAATATCCTGATGATGATAATCCTGTTTATTCTATTGATGTGATTGATTCTTTAGCACAGAAAGTTTTTGAACTTGATGGAAAAGATGGATTGAAAGTTGTCATTAGTAAGCATCTTGAGAAAGAGAACGAGGAGTTAGCCTTGAGTACTC